>VYZV01008685.1:46639-58083 GCA_013401275.1 Pandion haliaetus
AAAAAAAAAACAAAACCAACTAAATGAATCGTTTTGCTATTGCTAGATGCTTAATTTGAGGTCTTTTCTAGGGTGCCATTTTTATATTTGGGTGTCTAGCACTTCCTGAAACCCTGGCTGTTTAAAAAAAACCCTAGCTGTGAATGCCCAGAAACAGATGAATCTAAATCAGTAGTCACTTCTGAAAATCTTATTTCTTCTGGGTATATTGTTATTGCCCCCTCTATTGCATTTCTCATGTTGATGACTGTTTTCCTTACTGCTGCTTTGCTGCTTCATTTCTCAGGATTGGGAGGAGGTAGGGAGGCATGAACTGACACAAGATGACAGCTGAGTCCACTTTGACAAGTTTACAGCCTCCCTTTGTTGACGATCTTTGCAAAATTTACCCCGTTTTTTATTTTTCTCCTTTTTGTAGATCTCCCCATTTTCACGGTGTGACCGTCAAAAGAGCAGTTCTGATGGACCACATTGTACAACATTCCAAAGCACAAATGTCACTGAAAGCAAATTTGGTGAGAGTGTGTTAGTTCATGATTGGTGAACAGATCCCAAAGTAGCTGATACTTTCCCTGGTGAATTGACTGCTGATTTACCTGAATTGAGACACTGGCTTTACGTACATGTGCTTGGGGCAGACACAAGTTACTTGCAGGCTTCTGACACTCTATTAATCTATCTTAGAAGGAAAGTAAGGGAAAATAACCACCATATACCATATGCCAAGCATGTCCTTCAATGTAGTACTAGAGAGCATAAAAGTACTGCAGAAATGAGATGAAATAAGTGCCTGTGTAAAATAACTGAAGGGGCAGTCAGTCATCCTTCCATTAAGGTCAATGAGAGTGTTACCTCTGGCTCTGAGAGGACCTGGGCAGTGGCAGTAGTAGTGCATTAGTAGTAGTGCATTCTGAGCAGCAGAACATTTTCTAGTTATTAGTGAAGTGAATCAATCCAATTGCTGGGAAAAGGATATTTTTAATACAGTTCCTGTTTTAACAAATTGTGTGTTGTTTAAACAGATAGAAGTGTTTGAAAAGACAGGTGTTACAGGCCAAAGGCCTTTGGCACCATGCAAGAACTGACAGCTATCCTAACTAATCTATACTTGTAATTAAAGAGGTACTGTGTAATCCACACACTGCAAACTGAGCACATTTACTTGTAAATAGTGGCTTGTTTAAGGCCCAAATGGCTGCTTACACAGTGTTTAGAACCTAGATCAGTATGATGTTACAATAGGTAACACAAAAATAATCCTTCTTTGACTCAGTGGTCTGGAAAATAACTAGAAAATAAGGAAGATATCTCACTTTGTTGATTATTAACGCTAAAAATCTTGATGTTTCCCATACATGCATTTGATGCCAGTAACCCTACTTTTTTGATGGTATTAGTTTAGACCTTCTGATTTTTTTTTTTAAATATATAGTTTTATTCTGTAGCTGGGGAAAAAAATAATCTCTACCTCTGTCTAACCTCTCTACCTCTCTCTAATCATTCCCAAATGAATATGGTAAACATTTTTCACCAGTTTCTTCTCTTCACTGTAAAGTTTTAGGCAAAACCCCACAAAATAATCTGGAGCATGAGCTTTCCATGAAACTATGAAAATATTTCATGGTGGAAGGAGTATGGACAACTTCAGATTAAGTGTGAGGCACAGCTGTATTACATTATTGATAGAGTATGCTTGTTCTATCTTTGATAAACTCTCTGAAGAGGTCTTCAGAGAGCAATGGAAAGAAAATATCCTTTGTAATTTTTCATTATGGTAGTCTGTTAATGTTCACGTATAGTGGGAGTTACCATTAGCTAACTATATCAGTTTAACTATGCTAGGAGGTGTCTAATCACTTGGTTGCTATTCTGTTTTGCTTAACAGTGACAAGATGACTTAAAATACCTGTAAAGTTTTTATCTGCTTATTAATTTAATACAAGGATATCAAGTGGGTGTGTTCAGAAAAATAAGAAGGTAGGGGGAGAACTACAGGTGGTATCAGCTGTGCTAGCCCTATTGGATGCAGTGGTTATATGCTGATAAATCTTAAAAAAAAATCCTTTCGTATATTCAGAATGCTATCTTAAATTATTTTTATTTGATTTGATTGTTAGGGTACTTTTTGCTTGACTGCATGATGTTGACCTTTTGTGTTTCTCCTAGTGTGGTTTTACAAGTAGTCTAATTTTGCTTTTGTTTGTTGTATCTTTTTAGTCTATTGTAAGTGGCCAGTATCTTTTAGCAATAATGTGCTTTTTTGTGATGGAAATGAAATCTGATTTAAAAAAAATAAAAAATTACTTTCAATGGAGTTCGTGTAATGGAATTATATTTTAGTTTTTACAAAATTTATATGAAATCCACTTTAATTCTTGATAGTTATACGAGGCTTTCCTGAACCCTACAGTCAAAAGGTAGGATACTAGTAGCCTACCTGAGTACTGAGGTAGACTCAAGTTCCCCGCATGCTTAGAATCTAGATATAAACCTTCTTCTGTTGGCATGTAAGTGAAAATACCTTCTTTGTAATGTTACATAGAAGCAAATGAAGGCTCATTGCATTGTTCATTGGCACTGTGCTAAATATTTAGAATAAAAGTCTATGTCCAAAAATACCTTGTTCTGACCTTTGGTTAACATGAGCATCTGTGACCATAAGTCTTCCTGCTTAGCTCTGAAATGGTAGTCCTGCTCTACGTGTGCGCGTAGGCATGCATGCTGGGAGTCCAGCTACATTGCCAATGATGTACCTAGATAGCCTTTGCAGGAGTGGTTATTAGAGCATTTTTGTAACTTTTGTTGGAAAGGGAAGATCTTATTCAGAAAATAGAAAGTATATGCCCACTGGTAAAGCATGTCTGGTAATAGTACAGAAAAGGAAACAGTTGTTTGAAATCTAGGTTGTGGCTATATAGGTACAAAAGATGTTAAAAACATTGTTGACCTCTGACTCTATGGCATTACCTCTGTGAGTTTGTGGTTTGTAATTCTTCTACTTTGCCATCTCCTCCTTTTCCAGCCTAGGGCAGCACAGTGGCTTACTGCATCGTACTGTTCTTGGTTGCTTCTGCTCCTGTGACCTCCCCGATGAGGCCAGAGGAGCAATAGCACAGCGGCATCGTATCCTTCCTTAGATGTAGTCTGCCTGGAGGTATGCATGCCATACATTTCCTGACTCTCTTTTCTTCCACACTTCATCTGCCCAGAAGGATCTGACAATCATACTATTTAGGTGGTAGTGTAGAACTATATTCTCATGGGATCCTCCCAGTTTTCTTCTCTTTCCCCCTAGCCTTTTTCCATTGTAGTTTTTGAGGACAAGTGGCACAAGGACAGGTTTTTTTCTGATTTAGGAATCCATTTACTGTCATGTATCGGATGCACAGAAAGACTGTTATTTTTTCATCTGAAGTGACTAGACTTGGTCCTTTGCATGCTTTCCAAAGAGTGAATTTAACAGTAACACCAGAGGAACTGTGGATGTTATGTCTGTATAAGACAAATTAACAAGAGGAAAGAATTAGGTTTGGTACTTTGAAGAAAAAAAAACCAACCCAACCCAACAGTTTTATGTAGACCAAAACCCTGCCTTTGGCACAAAAGAAAAGAAAATAATCAGCAAAAATTGAAAGGAGTATTAGGAATAGTTAATACAGAAAACAAATACCTCTAAAAGTGTCTCAAGCTGTACAAAACCCCTTACTTGCCTTTCTCTTACTGAAGGCAAGGAAGACTCCTGTTCTTGAGGGAAAATTAATACTTTCTATCAATAGTGCAATTCAGAGAACCACCGGTAATTGCATATCTGTGCAATTATTAGTCACAGTAAAGTAAACAGAAAGCCCTGTCTTGAAAATAAAATTAAAAAATTGATAAATTCCTATTTATCC
Source organism: Pandion haliaetus (assembly GCA_013401275.1). Taxonomy (NCBI): domain Eukaryota; kingdom Metazoa; phylum Chordata; class Aves; order Accipitriformes; family Pandionidae; genus Pandion; species Pandion haliaetus. The sequence continues at coordinate 50,533 of VYZV01008685.1, forward strand.
TTCACTTGTTCCTGTTTATCCTTCAGGATAAATTCTGATGGAGAAATCTGAATGTTTCTTGTCCCTGTCACTTTTGGTCTGCTTTATTCTGCTTGACTTTTGAGCCTTTTTCTACAAGGATATATGGTAAATCATTGATGAAAGCAAAATACATAAAAGTTTCAAGCCATACCATTACCATATTGCAGAAAAAAAAAGTCACAGCACCTCGGTGGGAGAGTATCTTCTTTCATCATGGAGAAAGGGTCATTCAGCCCGGAGGTCCTGGGCTCAGTTACAATACTCTGAGGACAGTGGCTGTGTGCGACACTGATAGGAGGAGTTAATTTACTTCAGCAACGGAGCAGTAATATGTAGCATTTTGGTAGTGGTTCCCCTGCTTTTGAACTCAGGTGAGGAAAGTTAGTATTAACAAAAAATTTAAATAAAATATGGTGAGGTATTAATTCTCTGGTCTTCCATAGTCCGTACTTCAGTAGCACAGGATACTGAATGTCTTTTTCTTTCAGTCTTTTTACAAGTCACATAAAATACAAGCATTCCAAAAACTAATAAATCAGATTTGTTACCTTATCCTTGTATCACCATCTACAGCTTGGCATACTGTGACATTATTCCTGGCATTCCTTCCTTCCCCATAGGTTTGATCAGTTTTTTTCTTCCTCCTAACAAAGACATGTCTGTGTGATATGGGCGTGCTTTTATTTTAGATAAACTATTTTGAACCTTGTGACATGGGCTAGCACTTCAAAGTCTTGTATTTTCTTTTAATTGACTTTTGTGTCTGTGCCAGACGATGTGCTGCTGTCCTATGCTCTATAGAGGGAATAGTGTGATACTTAGTTTCTTTTGTGGTTGGCTTTTTGTGGGGTTTTTTTTTTTTTTCCTTAAAGCAATTTGAAGACCACAGATACTAAATACTTTGTTAGTGCTGCTTGTCCCAAGGTAAAATTTTGGCCCAGGGGATAGGGAAGAAATTAGAAAATAATTTCTGTTCCCCCGGTCACATTTGCTGTGTGACTTTGAGTTCAGCTTTCTTGCTCATCCTCCCTCCTTTCCTTAGTTAAGTGGTCATTTGCCAGCACTTTGCAGCACAGACTGTGGGCTGTACATGCTGTCTGCAGAGAAAGTCACAAACACAAAGCCAGGCAATCAGCAGTGCCTCTTGCAGGGTGCACTGGTGTTATAATGCAGCCTTAACGGCCTTTCATTAGGATTGTACCTATTGCAGACTTGAGGATGTTTGCCTATGAAAATGAAAGATGCCGTCTTTACCTGTGAACCTTGTATTGTTAGGTTTTAAGGCCGCATGCTATTTCTGCCTAGAGGACTTGAACTTTGCCGTTTTACAGGACAGACTGCGGCAAACCGGGACCGGACCAGAACACCTGCATCACTGTTTTCTGTTCCTCAACACGAAGGCAATGAGAACTGGGGTAGGAAAACGCAGGGCAGGTAAAAGGACGATAGCCTGGGATAGCGTCCGCCCTGGGTAACTGGATTTCGCGGCTGTTTGTGCCCCACTGTTCTGGGCAAAGTGGGTCTGGTTGCTTGCAGCGGCCCGCGGTGCAAGTGGCGTGCTGCCATCCCGGGGAGCAGGACCTGCTGTCCAAAACGGTCCCGCAGCCCTTCCCGTCAGCGAGACCCGCCCGGGGGACACGTGAAATGCTGGTAAGCCACCAAGTACTCCTAAATATGCCGTAGCTTTACAAAATGGCACACTTCAAACGGGGATTCGTCTCCCGGGGTAACCTGTTTCAGCCCGGCTTGTGAGAGGAGCGGGGTTTCGAGCAGGCGTTACGCGCCTTGTGCGAGGTGGCCCGGGCCCAGCCTCCGCCCTGCCCCACGCCAGCGCCCTCCCCGGCGGGCTGGGCACCGGCAGGCGGGATCCCGCGGGACTAGCTGGGCTCGGCGGGGCGGGCTGCAGAGGGCGCAGGTGGAGCCGTGCCCGTTCGCTGGGGAGCTGCGGGTGGCCGCCATGGAGGCGCTTGCGGTGAGGGGCCGGGAGGGAGGCGGCCCGGGGCAGCGCGGGGGCGACGGGCCGTTCCCCTGACCGCCTGCCCTTCTCCTCACAGGATGCGCCGGTGGCCATCGCCGTGGTCGTCGTAGCTGCATCTGCCCTGCTGCTGCTGCTGCTCAGAGGGACGGGGCGGAGGGCGAGCGGCCTCGTCACTTTGCAGGACCCCCTCGCTAAATACTCGCTGCGGCTGGTGGACAAAGAGGTGACCCAGAGGCCTCGCGCGCCTGAACCCCCTCGCCCTCCCGTCCCGGCTCTGCGGGCGGCCCTGCCGGACCCTTTGCAGCCCGTTGGCCGGGGGGGTGTCTGAGGGGCGGCTGGGCCGTTGGCGACGTCAGGGGGGTGTCTGAGGGGCGGTTGGTCTCACGGGCTGCCCCAGGCTTCGGGGCCAGAGAAGTGCGCGGAGCCCTCAAGGGGCGGCTGTGACTCCCGCGGCCACGCTGCAGTGTTTCCCGAGGATTCTTAAAAGCAGCTATGCCTACACTACGGTGTTACAGTTGTCTCAAGAGGAGGGAAGGCTCGCTTCTTTGTGTGTTTAGTCCTAGTTTAGAGCTCTGTTTCTCCCTTGATTGCTGTCCGGTGTGCCTCAGTGAGAAGTAATCCTAACAGCCTGTGCTGCTGCGTGTCCTGTCTTGCCTGGTCTTTGGTCACGAATTGTGAAATGTGTTCACTAGCCTTGGGCAATAGAGGGTTTCCAGATTTTCTTTATGTAAAGGTGCTCTAGGGATTGTGCAGGCAGGCAAAAGTCACTCCTTGTGGAATTAAAGAAGAAAAGATTGCTTCTAAAACTTCTGATCTATTTAAACTTTATTTTCCCAAGCCATTTCTGTGTCCCTTCCTAGCTTTTGGCTTGCATGCTAACAAAAAACAGGCTTACTAAAGCATATCATGTTGAGTTTGAAATTCAAAGCAGTGGTGATGTTGACCTCATTCTGGTTTTGTCTGCTTGTTTTTTTAGGAAATCAGCCATGATACTAAGAAATTCCGATTTGGGCTACCTTCACCAGATCATATATTAGGATTACCTGTAGGTAAGTACTGAAAACACTTCATTACATATATTTCTGGTTTGGGGATTTATAACTGTACTTATAGTTCTTGGACTTCTGACTGGGAATTTAAGGCTCAGCAAAGGAAGGAGTTAAAAGCTGCATCCGAATGCTGCTGTGTCAAAGAGAAATGTCAGATTTCCTAAAGGGTTGTGTTTCTTCCCTTTTGTGTGTGCTTTGTTCTGCTTGTGTTAAATTGTGTGGTGTAGTTTAGAAAAAGAACAGTGAAGCTGAACTGAGTCTGATGGAATTCATCACCAGTCAGGATGTAAGCAAGAATGGGATCTGTCAAAGCTTTTTCATATTTCTTATTTGCATTCTACTTCCATCTGGTACCCTCAGTTTGTTGTCAACTGCCCTCATGCCTGACAAATACAGTTGCACTTGTAAATAAGAAAGAGAACAACTCTTCTGCTGGGAAGCTTGTAACTATTCTGTGCATGCACTTACCTTTGATTTACATACATAAGCATACAACTTTGTCTTGCTTTCTGTAGCATGATGTTCATTTCAGACTAGGGTTGGCACAGTCTTCTGGTCTGCAGATGTGGCAGATATAGCCCTGTTTGTCCTGTACTGTGTTACGCTGTTTCACTTGCTGTATGGCAAGTGTCAAGGTCTTTCCCATTCCATGCTGTGAGCATGTTCTTCTTGTGTGCTGCCTGTCAAAGGCAGCAGTCTTTCTCCAAATTCTCTTCTGTCTTGTATGGGAAAATATAATTGAACTGTCTGTACTAACTAGGCAAATGATAAACAAATTGAGATGTGCCCTGCAGTACTTGTGTTTATCCAGACTTTATTCTTAAGAATTTAGGAATCTGATCATGAAACTATATGGGCCAGATTACTTCCTGGGAGATTCCTGCCCTCTGCTTTTTACCAGGATCATTTTGCTAAAACCAAAAGTGTTTTCTGCCAGCACTGTTCCTGCTTTTGGTTTTTCCATACAACTCTCTAGAGTAGTGCTGTCTGGCTGAGAAGACTACTCCTGGCAAGGAGTTTTCGGTTCTTTTAATCAGCAGACACGGGTGCCGTTTAGGGTCTGCCACTTGGGGCATTAGGGTGGGCAAAGAGCTCTCTGTGGACACTGGTGTCCACAGCTGTGGAAGCCAGAGCGTTACAGAGGCAGGAGTTATGGAGAAGGGATATGGCCTGAGGCTTTGTTCTTGATGTCTTGGTGCAGAATCTCTGGGAAGTTTGCTCTGAGAGATTGCTGCTATTACATTGTAATACTTCTTTGCCGATGTGAACTGGTGTGTCCATCCTTCCACTTCATTAATGAATATGAGAACAGCAGAACCCAAAATACAGAGAGCACTTGAGAATGACCAACAAACTTTCTGTATCACTATTTTACTATAAATTTCCTACTTTACTTGTATTTTATCCCTGGTTCTGTAATGTACCAGCTCTCCTCAGTTACCCTGTCCTCCAGTAACTCTTGCTGAAAAAAGAAAAGAGACTAGATGTTTTATACAGCGTTTATAAGGTAAAGATTTTTCTTTATCATTGCTTCTGTTTAACGGGTTACAATACCTGCTTTTTTCTCTCTTGTCTTGTCCTTCAGGGATGAAAAAATAAATAATCAGATTGTAATTCTTTCTCCCTAGGCCAACATGTTTATCTTTCTGCAAAAATTGATGGTAATCTGGTGGTTCGAGCCTATACCCCAGTTTCCAGTGACGAGACAAGAGGTTATGTTGATTTAATTATAAAGGTAAATTTTGGTTTCCTTTAATATAGATAAATTGCTAACTGGAAGGAAGGAAAGTACTTCATTTTAGTGAAATATAGCATTTATTTTGATTTATCTTCTTTCAAATAGGATGACTGCATGGCAAACAACTCATTTCACGTTATCCTTGAATAGTAAGTTGTATCATGTGTGTCTGTTGTATGTCACTGAGAGATAGCAGAGGTAGGGTAGATGGAGAAGGAAATTACTTTCACATAAGGTTCTTGCTGGAGCGATAGTGAAATGAGGGCACCAGTATGTAATCTGCCTGCCACTTATTCCTGTTAGCCTGGCTGTTCGCAGAGAGCATAGGAACATGCATGACAGAGCACTTTACTTACTTTGGCTGCTTTCTGTTGCAAGGCACAATAGATAGCTGAGAGCAAAGAATTGTCGCAATTTCTTTCTCAGATGCTAAATTTCAGACCTGCAATATCGTGTTCTACAGTTGTAATACTGTCTGCAGGAAAGCTAGTGGTCGTTATCATACAAATTACTGTTTTCACAGGTCTACCACAAAAATGTGAATCCCAAGTTTCCAGAAGGTGGGAAGATGTCCCAGTACCTAGATGACATGAAGATTGGAGATATTATTGATTTCAGAGGGCCAAATGGGCTCCTTGTCTATAAGGGAGCAGGTACAGTGACATGAAGGTGGGAGAGCAAAAGGCAGGAACTTGTATTGGTTATTTTCAGAGGTGTTTTATAAAGCTTCAGAACTTTGTAGAGAATCTTTTTTTAAAAAGTGAAAAAGAAAAAATCTACCTTTCCTGGTCTTGACCAAGAACCTATCAGAGCTGCTCTGATGGGAAAGAGTACTTTGTGTTTACTTCACATGAGGAATAGCTGGTTATTGTCTCACTCCTGGGACCATATAATTAAATCTGAAAAAATCGCTATTGCATTGTATTACTGAGAAGGCTGCACTGGAATTAATACCTCAGCTATATGTATGGAGGGAGATATTCCAAATAGTTCTTAAACAAGGGAGGCTGTGGCCTAAAATGCACTCTGAGAAATCTCAGTGTTGTTACTGAATAACCCACTGACTGAGAGCCAGCTCCATTTCATGATTAAACCAGGTCTGAGTTGACTAGGAGGAAAATAAGTTCAGANAGATTTTGCACTGATCTTGACTGAGAGGGACCGTTACTTCAGGGGGATAAGTGCTTAGTGCTTCTCTGGATCATGACCTTTTATGATGAGTAATACACTGGTGAATCTGTTATATCTTAGAGGAAATGAGCGGTGCATGTTTTACAAATGTTCCTTTCTACTCTGCTTTGGCTGCTATAAAAAGTAGTAGCTAGGAAAGCTTTTTACTAGTTACAGATCTCTTAAGATTGGAGTACGTCAAGCGCTTTTCATATAGAATACTTCTCATAAGCTTTTCATTTGGCTTGGTCCTTGGAGATTAGTTCAATTATGAACTGTCTGGTTTTGTGATAGTTCGGAAGCAGTGATATACCCAGGTGTAGAGCAGAAATCTGCAAGGTCTTCTCACCACAGGAGATTAGAAGGCTGTCACCTAGCTGACTGCAAGTGTTATGGGGATTTCATTAACTGGAAATGAATTACAATAATAAAGTACTTGATAAAAGTATGCAAGGCTCCAACATTCCTGGTTTCTAATCTTTGCCAGGGTTCTTGCTTGATGCTAGTTTAATTACAACTCCATTGAATGTGGACACACACAAATGGCTAGATCCATGGTGCAAGTGAGGATGATGAAGATGGCCTAAGAAACCTGTTTCTCTGTAGTTTGGGGCTGTGATTAGCTTTAGCTACCACTAACATTCACAGCTGCTGAGCTGTGTTCTAAGCAGTGATGTGGGAATTCTTGAGTTTATAATAAATGCTGTTGGGTAGCAGGGAAGGAGTATATCAGTTGTTCAAAGCTAGGATTGGAGTTTACAGAGACAGAGGTTTCTACTCTTTGCACTCAATGCTGTGTTGAGTCCATTTAGCATTTCCAGAAGATCTGTCCTAATTAATTGGTAGGCTATAGTAATTTATTCCCCTGGAATTTGTATCCATGTTTGTTTGGGAGTTAACTTACCTATAGGTTTTGATTATTTCTTCCAGGTACCTTTCTTATCAAGCCTCATAAAAAGTCCGAAGCAGAGAAGAAGTTTGCAAAACATCTTGGGATGATAGCTGGAGGAACAGGTAAAACTATTCTCATCATATGGAATGTCTAGAGAATGAAGACATCTTTATGGATGCATGTGAGGAGTATCAAACACTGTACTTTAGTAGCAGAGCACTTACACCTGTATTTCTTTTCATGAGTGTTTGGCAATGCTGAGGCTTTCCAGTGGCTTGAGCTCAGTCTTGGGAGCTAGCTACTTCAGAGTTTTAATCTTGATTTACCATGGGACCTCAGAGAAGTCACTTCATCTCTCTGAGCTTCAGTCCCAATGACAAAAAATATTTTGGGAGAATGTGTTGAGTAAATTACTGTATGTGATAGACAATGCTGAAGGGGAAAGCCCCAGATACAAATATTGTGGTTTTGGTTTTGTTCTGAAGTGATTGTAATAATAGAAACCCCCAACCTCTGCATTTGGCATGGATTAGAAATTCAGAGGTATGTAGCCCTGTGCAAACTAAGCTCCCACTGAAGACTGAAGGAAGGCAGCATTAATATTGAAACTGCAGCCATAGGAAGAAATACCCATTTTTTAACCACTTTGTTTTTAACAGGAATAACTCCTATGTTGCAGCTGATTCGTCGTATCACAAATGAT
>VYZV01008687.1:6240-19454 GCA_013401275.1 Pandion haliaetus
CACTGCCGGTTCCCCTTCTTAAATCTGTTCTCCCAGAGGCGCTCCCACCGTCACTCCCCTCCCAGAGGCGGGTCCGACATTTTGGCGCCAGGGGACCTTCTAGTAGCTTCTTAAAGGGGCCGCCTCTGCAGCTCCCCTCCCCTGCCAGCAAGGAAAACCGCGCCACACAAACCCATAACAGTCTTCTTCTGGCTTCCCCCCATAGTCGTAGACAATGACAATTTAGCTTAAAAAGTCACTATGTCTCTCCACTACAAAAAGCTGACAAACATTAGTATAATTTCAAATCCCAGGCTAATGTAGAAGAAAATATTACGGGATATGTGCACAAGCATGCCTGTACCTCACAAATGCAAACCAGATGCAATTCTGCTGAAACTCAACATATAATCAATAAAAGGAATTTACAGACATATGTTATCAACTATATCCTATATATAATCTATAGTTGGCTCATAATTCAGAGAACGCATTTTTTCTTCACAACCGTTTCTGCAAAGTTACAGTAGACTGAAGATCCAGTGAACTGTCAGTAGACTGGCTGTTGCTTTGGCAGACACTGAAGACCTTCATGTGTGAGGGTGATGATGGAAAAGCTAAACCTGTAGCCAATTACATTATCATGTTTACAGTCAAGGCTGTCTGCAAACAAATAGCTTTCACTTTATGCACTCTGCACATTCATTCATTCTTAGAGTGAGGGTAAAGTGATTAAAAAGGCTTGTTAAGAAGTCAGATCTTTTCAGATAACATTCCAATAACTTAAAAAATTATTTATTCAGCTACAATATGTTTTGTGGGTCATTTTCAAAGTCTTTGATACACTTTTGTATTGAGAGTCTTAGATTTCATTCAAGTTTTGAAATGACAGACTTGCTCAGCAACAGCAGTGGTTCAAAGTATGAATGCTTTCCTGGCAATGCTGACATCAGAGCATTAATGCTGTTTTAAGACTCTGCCTGTGGGTGTAGCATATAGTTTATATTTAGAAAGAAAATCCTACAGGGATTCCATAAATCTGCAAAATGGTCAGGCTTTCATGCTGTTAATGGTCCACTGCACAGCAACATTTTTGTGTGTGACTCAGGAATAAAAAATGCTAGGTCAGCTTCATATTAAAAATCCAGAACATTTATTTGAAATGTAGTTTTTTTTTCCTTTATTATGAATGATTTTTTAATTTTTTTGTACTGCTTATTAATCTATCCTCATTTATTCCTTGTTCTGCTAGTGGCTTTAATATAATAACAAAGGAAAACCAGCCTACTTTCTTTTTAATTAAAAGAAAATCTTTCATCTCAGACATTCAGACTGAGGAGACAGCTTCTTTTTAAGATGTGTAGAAAGGTGAGCTTTTGTATTATTTAATGGTAAAGCAGCAGTGGCTGCAACTTTCATATCAATACATATCTTTGTATAAGTATGATGAGGCAATAGTAGAAAAGAGTTGATCATTCCAGTTGTGGAGAAAGGCATAACTATGTTGCTACATATCTTTGCAGTCAAGTAGCATCTTGTGTGTTCTTTCATGGTCAAAGGTTCACACTACTGCACACATCATTAAAAAATGAAATATTGTTGGTAAATGTTTAAATGGACTTTTTTTTATACTTCTATACTGAGACCCATTACTACTTAGATCTTACTCAAACCTGACCTACTTAAGTTTGGCAGAAAAGTTGCAGCAAAACTTTTTAACAAGCATTATAGACAGAGTGAGGATGCACATACTCAAATGTGTTTCTAGGTTCTGTACAAAACTACATCCTTATGGCTACAAGCTAAACCAGTATTAAAATAAAAACAGCTGTGATCCTCTGGGTAATGAGCTATTGAGGCTTGCTTGTGAGTCTCAAGGACATATCCATACAGGCATATATATACATGCACAGAACCAAGCAGCAGAATCTTAATGATCTTGGCTGAAAGACATTTTGAACATTTGAGTAGCTTTTATTGTAATTATTATTCCTACGCTGCAACACCAGCTTGCTTATCATGAATGAATTCAGGTGTATGCGCAAACAATCTGCTGCTGTTACCCAGAAAGTGTAGAACTTACATGACTTTGGAACAGCACACCAGCACTTTGTTCTGTATTCTTGAACAGATTCAGAGGCTTAAGAACACAAGAAAAGAACTGCCCTGTACTTAGATAAAATATGTTTTCCTTTTTTCAGCCTTCAAGTGTTAAATGAAACTATTTTCAAAGTAATTATTTAATTTGTTAATAGATGCATAAATACTTCTTTCATTTATCTTGCCTATGTCTGTTATTCCTGGTTTCAGTTAGGAAGAACATTTAAAAAAAACTGCATCAGAAACTTCTATATTCCTGAATTTGGTACTCCTCACTTTCAAAAAAAATTTTTTTTGCTCTTAATTTTATTGACTGACTGAACTTCCGCGTGTAAAATACAAACGGGGCTTTTTGAGTTTGACACAGGTCTCAGTGTGTCTTTCAAGTTTCAGCATCCCACTTAGAAAGTTTGTATGATATCATTGTGTGATGAATACAACTGATTTACAAAGTCCACAGATGACACAAACCAATATCAGCATGAATACTATTTACTGTATTTGTTAGAACTTTGCAGGGTCCTGGGGAACCAGTCAGTCCTGTAACAAAAAGTTAAAGAGGAAATACTTTTGGTTTTTTAAAACTAGATTGAAAACTAGATTACAACTTTTAAAATTGTGTTTCATTACCCTAGCTGTAGTACCTGCATCTGGGCTTTGTTTTCAGCTTTTTATTACAATAGGTATACAAAAAAATGGAAAGGACATTCATGAAAGCTCAGTTTAATTTTAGACAAAGAGGAAATGAACAAATTGCAAACAAATACATGCTGTGCAGATAAATTAAGCATCAGGCTTGGCAAAATGATAGTGTCACTTTTATGCAAGCAATTTCCTCTGTCTTAAAACATTCTTAACTATTGGATTCTAAATCATGAGAAGCAAAAAAATCATACACTTAGTAGAGTGTGCTTGAGCGTTTGTGCCAAAGCTTGTTTTCATTTAAATGTCTCAGTTTATTTCTATATACATGGAATAAGCTGGAGCATAAAGAGCACAAATGAGGATGTTCATTTTGCCTTACTGTAGTTCTGTGACTGTATGCTAAGTTTACATAGAAAGAATCAAGACACTGTGCATGCTACATCAACATTACCTGCTCTGATTTATATTTATGATGATGTAGAGAATGCATCTTCACTGCTACTGCAGTGTCCTAGAAATATTACTGTATTATTGGCACTCAGAGGCTTGATCTTATATATTTACTTCCAAATAAATACATTTAAATGAGAGTAAAAACATTACCTATGAGAAGACCAGGATGTCAAAGTGGTTAGTGTTTTACCTTAGCCTCATTGAAAATACCAATTAGCAACCTCTCCATTCATGGGCCTGCAAAATTTTAATGACACAAAAAGAAGTGTACATCAAAAAGAAATCCCTATATTCCACAGATATTGAAAGCTAAGCCTAAACAAGGTGAACTAAAACATAAACATCCTCTCCAGATGCTTTCTTCATTCTAGCAGTGGTCAAACTGGGTTCGAATTGGGCTCCAACAGAGAAGGAGCAGCAAGAGCAGGCTGTTCCACCGGGGTGGTGAGCCAGATCCAAGGGCAGCAGCAAGGCAGCGGGGGCAACGGCCAGACTGATAAGTGGCACAGTCCCACAGTAGCTGAACAAGGAGAGGAGAGCAGAGCATGTCTGGGGACAGTTAGCCAACACATTGGCCAGCAGGCAAGTCCAGAAGCAGTAAGGCAGGTCCAAGGTCAAGCCAGGAAGTCCTGGTCAGCAGATCAGGTCTGGATCCCAGAGGTATGAGGCCAGGCACCCACATGTCTGCAGTGTAGCTCAGACAGGGACCAAGGGCAATTGCCCAGCTTTCATCCAGCTCCTGAGGGAAAGGGGACAGCCTCTGTTCAGGCTTCTTACAGCTCTTCCTCAAACACCTCTCTGACTGAAGGCCACACAGCTGCACTGTCAGAGCTGGCCCTCAGCCCAGGCAGCCAAAACCCCAAGAAGGGGTCTAACACCAACTTCCTCCAGTTCATCTTTTCTCATACCCTGATTGCAGCTAGGAAGTGGGAACTTGTGGTGGGTTGACTGTGGCTGGATGCCAGGTGCCCACCAAAGCTGCTCCATCACTCCCCTTCCACAGCTGGATGGGGAGAGAAAAATATAACAAAAAGCTTGGGGGTCGAGATAAGGACAGGGAGAGATCATTCACCAATTACTGCCATGGGCAAAACAGACTCAACTTGGGGAAATTAGTTTCATTTATTATCAATCAAATCAGAGTAGGATAACGAGAAATAAAACCAAATCTTAAAACACCTTCCCTCCACCCCTCCCTTCTTCCTGGGCTTAACTTCACTCCCGATTTTCTCTACCTCCTCACCCCAGTGGCACAGAGGGACGGGGAATAGGGGTTGCAGTCAGTTCATCACATGTTGTTTCTGCTGCTCCTTCCTCCTCAGGGGCAGGACTCCTCACACTCTTCCCCTGCTCCAGCATGGGGTCCCTCCCATGGGAGATAGTTCTCCATGAATGTTTCCAACATGGGTCCTTCCCACAGGCTGCAGTCCTTCACAAACTGCTCCAGCGTGGGTCCCTTCCACAGGGTTCAGTCCTTCAGGCACAGACTGCTCCAGCATGGGTCCTCCATGCGGTCACAAGTCCTGCCATCAAACCTGCTCCAGTGTGGGCTCCTCTATCCATGGGTCCACAGGTCCTGCCAGGAGCTTGCCCCAGCGTGGGCTTCCCACGGGGTCACAGCCTCCTTCGGGCATCCACCTGCCCTGGCGTGGGGTCCTCCACAGGCTGCAGGTGGATATCTGCTCCACTGTGGAGCTCCATGGGCTGCAGGGGGCAGCCTGCCTCACCATGGTCTTCCCCATGGGCTGCAGGGGAATCACTGCTGCAGCACCTGGAGCACCTCCTCCCCCTCCTTCTTCACTGACCTTGGTGTCTGCAGAGTTATTTCTCTCACATGTTCTCACTCCTCTGGCTGCAGGGTTTTTTTTGGTGCAGCAACCTTTTCCCCTTCTTAAATATGTTATCATGGAGGCACTACAACTGTTGCTGACCGGCTCAGCCTTGGCCAGTGGTGGGTCCGTCTTGGAGCCGGCTGGCATTGGCTCTATTGGACATGGGGGAAGCTTCTAGCAGCTTCTCACAGAAGCCACCCCTGTAGCCCCCCCCACTACCAAAACCTTGCCACACAAACCCAATACAGAACTCTTACAATTTGGACACTGCTAAGAGAGTGACTTGTCACCCCACTAGAGTTAGTGTTCATGCTGTGTCATTATTTCCCTTAGTGACCCCACATCTGTATCAAATAGGATGTGACACTATATGGGCTGTACACGTGCATCACATAGCGCGAGAACATATTCTAAAGTTTCCTTATTATCTCTGGAAACCTTTGGCTATTGAACCAGTTACCTCTAGATCAGAGATTCAACTTCATCTCAAGTTGAGAGATGGCATTAGCTGCATACAAAATCTGTGTTCAGTTCTGTAAGTCCATTTCTTTCCTAATGCTCACATAGATTAAAAAAAAGCATTTTTACAAATAAAAATAAAATACAATGCCCACTTATTTGTTTCTTGTTATTGCCTTCCAGTGTTCAGAATTTTTCAAGAATCAAGTAGAGGTGTGGTCTATGCAACCTAAGAGCTTTTATTTTGAATGCAACATGCACATTGGTAACATGTGATAACAAATTTGAATATAACCTACTCTGTAAAATCAACCCTGTCTTTAAAATTCAAGAGGTCCTATCTTAATAATTCAATCATTACAAAGTTACTACAGCCTCTCTTTTCATTTCTGTATCAGATAATGAAACTCTGGAGTAATTATTTTATTATATGTGCTCTTATTTAAGGAATTCCACTCCTCTCTGCAGTTTATTAATCAGCTTCCAGATTTTACGAATCAGTATAACATTAAGTGCATTGTGGTCAAATTCACCTGAAAAAGGCATAAATCCTTGCAATTCGAAGTGACACCCATAGCTCAGGGCAGCAGCACTGGATTAGTTACTATACAATATAATTGTTTATGCTGTTTTGCAAAGACGACTACACAATCAAAGCTTTCACAGACATAAACAGACATCACACACTGTAATTATATTTGTCTGCAAGATTATAATAATCATAGATGGCAGGTATTATAAGGCAGTTCTTTTCTTCTGGTTAACCCATTCAGTATACTCATCTTACTCCAAAAGCAACTTCCAGTAAGGGGATAAAAGCTTGGTTTTGCTATATTCTTATGGTGGGATTTTTCTATAAGAGAAGTGCAAAACCAAAATAGTAATTTACTTTACTTGTTGTCTTTTCACTTGGTGTTTTAAAGTGTAATATTTTCTTTTGTCTCAAATCTTCTCTTCCACTTTTAACTGAGAGTGCAAAGGTATTGACATCAGGAAAAGGATGAGACTCAGAGTTCTTACATAATAATACAAATATGTATTTCCTGTATTTTTCCAAGGTTTTTGTGAAGAGAACCTTGACACCCTTTTGTTGTGCAGACTCAACACCATGACAATGATGAGAAACTGGAAGGATGTGAGGAATTAAAGCATTGGAATGTTGTAGAACTTGGCCTATATCAGCTGTTAAAAAGCTAGGAGGTGATTAATAGGGGGACGTTCATTTTACAAAAAGTGGTTATAAAAATAGTTTGAGAAGTATTTGGTGTGTTACACAAAGGAATAATAGGGTAGAATGGGATAAAACCAAGAAGGAAATTTTAACTGACTAAGCTATGGAAAGTGATGTGAGTGAGGGAAGAAATAGAAGCCCATTCTCTTGGAACAACAGTTAAAATGAATTTAAAAAAAAAAATCTAAAAAGCATGCTTTTACAAATTGATCCATCTAAAACATGTTTTAGTCAATTGATTGAATCAGTCTTCATGTGAACTAAGATAGGACAGGGGAAAGCATTATGTGTTTTCCCCAAACTTATTCTAAAGATAAATTTTTAATGGCTGTACATCCACTACAATTTTTTAGTACTATCATCATTAGGTATTTATTTAACCAATGCACCAGGTATCCTACTGTCATGTACTTTAAAAACATATATAAAAATATAGTTCTTACCACAGAGAACTTACATGAAATGGTAGGTTCAGATAAGCAAGTAAGAAGCAAACGAATGAATGGTATGTAAAGGTTCAATTACAAACTTTTTGGATACAGAATTTCTTGCTTTGCCATTAAACCAAATTTTAATGAAGTTTATTCCTAATTATCTCCAGCTGCTGTGTTCATGATTCATCAGCTATTGCCTCATAGTCATCTTGCCAGAATAGGGTTTTGCAATTTGTCTACATATTTAAGAAAACAAGCTAGCACAAAGGTTCATTGGCTTCCTTTTTGAATGAATGAGCACAAAGAGCTCGGATAAGGTAATGCCATGTTTCTGGCCCCTTTGCCCCCAGATGTTATCTAGCAGACTTGGCAGAAAGGGATGGAGCCCTGTATGTTCACAACCACATCACATAGTATGTGGAAGATTATGTATCATTTTAGCTGGTGCTTTTTGGTGGTTTAAAATTTTTTCAGCACCACACCATGCTATCTATCCCAAAGAAATCTGGCCTAATTGCAGTGCACCCTGTTTGATGATAGATTTTCAGAGCATAGACCTTTGGAAAATCTGTCACTAATCCTGAAATAAGTGTGTCTGATACAAAATTCCTTCCTGGAGTTGCTCCTCTTTGAGGCAGCTCTGCACCTTCCCTTGGAAGCAAAAAGATCTGCAACCATAAAGATATGCAAAATTTTGAATAACCCCCACTTTATATGTTAATATAATGCCACCATGGAAAGTTGATGACTAGGCAGCTGCTCTTCTTCCTCTCATAATTAAACTTAAAGCTTCAAAGCTATATTACAAATATTTTAATTGTGATCTTTTGATAGGATCTTTAAAAGAAAAGAATTGGAGTTTTGTTGTGAGCTGGAAGTCCAAAACTGATGTTCCAAATCATCTACATCCATCTCTGTTTGATAATACAAGTTTTCTTTTAGAGTGTTTTTTCCAAAATATTTTGTGTGTAATGTAATCAACAATTCTGAAGGAGGACTGAATTTTTCTCTGTTGTTAATAAAAAAAAAAAGCTCATGTAAGTTATAAATCTTTGGCTTTCTACTGTACTAGTTCTGAATACCTGCAATATCATTTGAAGCTGCTGAGGACATAGTTGGAATTTAGGTCTCCCTTTACTTCTTGGTACTGAAGTAACTTTTATTTTTAACAGGTTGTGCTTAGCACTTTCATGGAATGAAGAATAAAGATCTACCTCCTCCTTTCCTCTTAGATATTTTTCACACCTTAGTTTTGTCTTAGACCTATCATAATTGTAAATTCCCATTCAGAGTACTTCCAGAATATCACAAAGGAAGCACACACTGGACGAGCAAATTTTCTGCAGGTATTTTTTTCTTACAAATACTTTATACAATCTCTGACACCAAGGCTACAAACAGGTGGGAGGAGGATGGTTTCATTTTCACCTTATACCAATATTGGACCATCTAACATAATGAAAACAGCAAACTGGAAAACATAAAGAGGTGAAGTAGAAAAAGAAGCTGAGGACAGAATTTTATGAGATATACAAATAGAGTTTTGTCTTTCAATCTTGATTTCTAAGTGACAAAATCATGTCTGGAGCTGCTCTGTTTGATCACAGGAGAGAGAGTATCTCAGGGAAACAAGAAAGTGTAATGGCTGAAAAACTCTGGACCAGTGATATTGGTGAACTCCCCTCTGCATACTACTTTTTTGTTGTCTTGTTTTAGGTGTGAACTTACAGTGGAAGTTTTGGGATGGGGAGGCTATTTTTCATTTGTCCCCATTTCCAGCCTCCCTGCAAAAGAAAAGCAGGCGAAAAGAATCACAAGGCAGTTACGCAGCAGCCAGTGTGTGTTGATGTCCTTGCCAGCCCAGACTGCTACAATCATGCTGCTGAACATGGGGCATGGCCTCATCACCTGAACCACTGCAGGAAGAATGTCTCTCGCAGAGGATGTGGCACAGGGAAGAGTTTCAGTTTCCCCTTCCAGTGTCTCTTCCAGTTTATATTGAAGATTAATCATCTTCTCTCTCAATTTAATGTCAGAGGTTCGCTATTTTGCTTGAACAGCAAATTATTCTGGATGCTGATTAAAGCCTCTGTTTGCAGTGAATGAATTGTTAAAAGGCAAAACAGTCCCTTTTAAAGGCCATTTCCTGCCTTGAGTCATTCTCATAGGATTTCCACTGAATTCAAAGAGAATTGCACACACTCATCCAAGGGCAGAATTCACCCCCAAGTTTAGACTGTGAACTTAATAAATCCTTAAAAACAGTTAGCTTATATGCAGTAGAAACTGTACTCACCTCAAACTAATGCCTACAGTCTTATACTTTATAGTCTATGAATCTTACATGATGAACTTTTGATTGAAAATGCAGAAAAAAGAAATTTACATTTTAAATCTTATTGATGTATGAAAAAAGAGCACTAAAAGAGCCTGGTTTAAAACAGAAATTCTTAATAATATTCTTGTGCTGATACTAAAAATCTTTTGAAAATAGTGAAAGGCATTTGCATCTGTCATTGATGAGGTACTTAAAAAGTTTTAAGAGGAAAGATGTGTATTATAGAAGTTTTGACCTTGAACAAATGGCATACACAAAATTATTTTATTCTGGATATGCAATATTGGTTATTTGGCTTCCTGAAAAATAAAACAAAAATAAATCTTTTCCTGACAGTAACATCCAGCGTTCAGTTCATATTTTTAAGGAACGAAAGACTGTTTATTCCATGTACATGAAGCAGAGAGCATAATGATCATTGCAAGTATTAATACGGCTTCATAATTTTAAAGATGATTTGACATGAAAAGTAGGGAATAAATACTTTTCCACAACTCTTTCATCACTCAGTGGTTTAATACAATGCTCTTCTTTAGAAACTTATATTTTATATATATTCCTATTGATGTGTTAATTTTCATGTTCTTAATTCACACTTAGGTAAGACAATTGATTTCCCTTCCTAAAGAAGGCATTCTTTTTCATCACATATGCACAACTTCCCTGAGATGGTAATTAAGGAATGCAAAATAGAGCCTTGTAGGAATTCATTGCAAAGAACAGAAAGTGATACTTGAAAAGAATGGCTGCAGAATACCATTCCCCATACTTCCAAACAACTCCATGCCTTCACTGTCTAGGTTTAATACCATGCACATTGCCATCATATAACTTTCCAAGACCACACTCAATGTGACTAAACTGGTTTTGTGTTCTCAAAATGTTTGCAACAATACACATAGTGTGTGAATAGTGGAAATAATAAAATGAGATATCATATGATAATGCTTGTGGTCCATGAAACACAGTCTGTCTATGCTGTTTTACATGCATTTGTGACTGGTCCCTGATCAAATACCAGTGTTGAAATAGTAGAATGTTAGCTACAATAAAATATATATGTAGTCATTACATGAAGGGATTTAAGATGCCAGGATTCTTCATGAAAAATGTTTCCTGTCTGTAGCTGTGCTAAATTAACAAAAAAGCTTGTTTGTAGACATGCTGTTTTCAACAGATTTTTTTTAGGGGTTGCAGGTGAAAAGGGGTTCCATGTATCAAGAAATGTGTATCAAGAAACACATGGAAAACAGCAGAAGTGCCTCCTGCAGTTAAGATTCTCTTAGTCAGAAACCAAGTCTGATTGCATGCCAGTCTGAAAGGCTTCTTAGAGATCACTCCTGTTATAATCCCTTTCAGAGCAAGTAACTTGCCATCTGAGCCAAACTGTATTTCTTTCCTTCTTGCACTACTGGCCTCTGTGGCAGTCCTTACACTGAGGGCAGGCAACTGCTATATCTGTTCAACTCATGGGAGACAAGTTAACCCTATCCTCACCAGTAATTTACAAATTATCGTAGGATAAAAAGAAAGACTATATCTCAGCCATCCGTCCATTGTGAGGTTCAGAGATCACTACCAAAAGCAACTATTCCATGCCCTTCTGAAAATTCAGTATTACGTAGTAACACTCAACACCCTCTTGGTAAAAAAGATGTGGATCATTCATATTTGTACTTAATTGAAATTTATCCGAGTTCCAACTCTGTGATGCTGTATTTCAGATGCACTGCAAAGACAGAGATCCGCTAAGTTGGAACCTTAAATCTGAAATTTTCACAAATCTAGCTGGGACTTGAGTTTTAGCTCTAGTCAGTCTTTCTGCCACCACTCACTTCTCCATACTATCATACACTTTGGTGGCTCAATGTCAGCCCTTCTTCTGCCTGTGTTTTGTACAGAAGTAAAGTGGTGGTTCTGGTTTTCTCCTACAGTTATGGTGCTAAGAAAGATAAGAAACATACTACTAAGAAACATAATGTCATTTTCTATTCCATTCCATTTCTATTCCAGATCTATGATTTCTGCTCACAGAATTGCAGTAATTACCAGTGTTGTAATAAATGTTTTGTTTACATCTACAACTTGCAGATCTTGTATGCACTAGCATTTTCCAAACTCATATTTCATCCATGTTGTTTATTTGCATAATCATAGTATTTTACAGCATATGAACTGCTTAACTACATTTTAATGAAAGTATGTAACTTTTAATAGGTTTGAGACTCTCATAACTATACCTGAACTTAAGATAATATTGAAAACTGATAATTATATTACCAAACAGCAAAGACAATTTCAACTTTTGCAGTTCCAGTACAAAATACCAGCTGCTTAAGCTCATCTTTGTCCTTCATTTTCACTTATATTATGACACTTTTTCCTTTACGATAAATTATCAGTCTTTTATTTCAAAAGTAAAGTTTTGATCCTTAGAGGAATTAAGATAAAAGTTCAGTCATTAGGCTTTGGCTAGTGTCCAAATTTTATGTAAAATATATAAATAAATGTTGAAAGAAGAAATTATTCAAAAGTTGTATGTAAATACATGTAAATAAAACATGTATGAAATTAATATAAATCCTTCTCTGAGTCTGGTATTGATAATTACATTACACATTTGCTTTATTTCCCTACATGAATCAGGTTTTTCCAAGTCTTTCTTCCTGCATATTTCCTGCTCATATTAAGTCCAGTCCTTCAGAGAGTAGACAGACTAGTCAGCTTTCCTGAAATGGGGGCACAGGAATGAGCTTCAAGTTAGCTCTTTGCATTTCATCTGTTAGTCTTCTGCTTATGTTTTTGGAAAAAAACCTACGTATTTACCACCTATCTAACTTATTCTAATACATAAAACTATCTTGCCATTTGTGCATAAAGTGTGATTATTGCAGAGATCTGAAGGAGTAAATTGGCACAATAGAGATTTTTTATTTGCTCTGCTGAATATCAAAAGGCNAAAACTACTATTATATAAAAAACCAAAACAAGCCTCTTCCAATTATTTCTAAACACTACCATATAGAGATTTTCCCTCTTTGCTGACAGCTGTGTTCTTCACAGTAATTTTTTTCCTTTTTTTTTTTCTGTGTCCATTTCTGGAAATACTGATGCCAGATACTTTTGGTATGTTGTGCATCTCTAAATGGAACTGTAGCTTGGTATATTTACAATGCATTGCTTGAAAGGGTATTTGTATATGATCTTATTAACATGAAGTATAATTAGCAGCAGAGAATTGATAAGCCTATTATTATTCCAATAAAAAGATTAAATTCTTTATTACAATGAATTGTTGTGTCTGTCCATTTAAGTATCACAGCTATGTTACTACAGTGTGGACTGTGAATATTAATACTGAGTTGCTATGACTATCTACAATCATACATGATTTCAGTGTTACCTGTAACAGTTACATTAGTCAGATTTAAAGCTGGCCAAAACCTTTTGATATAGCCAGGCAGAGGCTTGCATTAAAGTTTTATGCTGCTTTACCTCTGAAGAGACAGAGAACACTTACACTATTATTATATAGGATTACACTTTTTTTCATTAAAATGGTTTTAAATACATCAGTGACTGAAGTTGGGAATCCTTTTTAATGAGCATTGGAAGAAGAAATGCCAGCCTGAGAAACAAAAGCAGGTAGTTTGCAAAGACCAAGTCAGTCTTTCAACAGCTATAAGCATTTTCTTTAGAGCAGGAACTCTTAAGTAAAATGTTTTATAAATAACATAGTTATC
>VYZV01008688.1:0-13075 GCA_013401275.1 Pandion haliaetus
CTGATGTGCCTTTGGTGTCTGCATCTGAAGTGCAGTATTAATTCTTGTTAGGACTTTGGACAGCTTCTTTTTTAATTAACACTCTGGTAAGTACTTATGCAAGGGAAAGCAAAGGCAAACATTTTCCATAATTTCTTGCACTTGGTGCAGAATGTGGCAGGGTCTGGGATGATCTTTTTGTCTCTTGGAGATTGTTTCTACAGCCTGGGTTTGACTCCTGTAGAAGATCTTTTTTCAACCCAGAGACTGTTGTTTTGACCACTCTCAGCCACCCTGAACTTTAATAAGTGTGCACTACATCATATGCCAAGGTAACAGCAGTAAGACCTTATCCTTGGCTCAGCAATCTGTGACATCAATCTAGAGAGTAGAGATCAGATTCAGAGGTGTCGGCAAGATGTTCTGCACCATTTTGCACTGGTTAAAGCTCCTAAGGGCATGTGGCTTTACGCCAAGCAGTATTGGATTGCTATAAGCCAAACGAAGGCCTGAGATCATGTTATCCTCTTTTGCAATGGCATGAAGCCTCTAAGGCCTTCTATCAGAAAGAGTAGAAATGCTTAATAATAGATGCTGCTATTGAGATTTAAATATTAATGTGTCTATACATACATATTCTCTGACTGTTTTGTATAAGAACATTGTCCTTTATTAACTCACTGAGCTTTCAGAGTGGAAGTGAGTACTCTTACGGTGAAGTAATGTGTTTGTGAAGCTCTGTTACTGTTTATCCTTTTTTATGCAAATAGTTTTATCCATCCCTGCTCAGGTTTTATTCCTCTGTCATTAGGAATCCATTTTTCCCTTAGAATTAAAAAAGAAAAACCATGCTGAAATGCTTTTTCATGAGATGAGTGTATGTAAGAAATTTTTAAAACAGGTTTAACTTGTTATATGATCTGATTTTCTGCAAATTAATTTTGTTTACAGCAAAACAGCATTGTTATGTTTGGTACTTATGCTCAGCATAGCTTCAGAGGTGGAATCTCAGATTCTCCACAAAACTAAATGTTGTAAAGTGCTTTGACTAATGTAATTGTTAGATGTTCCCTGACTAGCTAATGACTACATACCGGTATTGATATTATGGGATGGTCCCTTCAGGGAAAACCTCATATTGTTTCCTGTCAGCGTGAGTCAGTTTGCCTGCTGAAGTGAAGTGCTACAGGCAATTCAGAGTGTTCAAGAATAAAGTCTGATTAGTTGACGCTGAGGTGTACATGGCAAATAAAACACTAAGTGTGAGCTAATAATCCAAATGGTTCCCTAAAAAGAAGCATTAAGACACCACAAAGTCATTTTTCATAAATAACAGTTAAGTGGGTGAATGTTTTTCAGATTGCTATGCGGGGTCTTAAAATACACATAGATAAAATTATCTTTGTCTTCTAGTTGCAGACATCTAGTTGTAAGAGAGGAGGAAAACACAGTGGAGAATGAAGAAGAGATTTCCTGTTTTATTCTAGTTTGATGTTCTGTAGAAATCAAATTTCTCCTCATGTATTTATTATATTCCTTACATTACCAGGCAAAACAAGTTTATTTTTCTGATGAAATTATCTTTTAAAGAACAGTTTCTAACAAGTTCTTTGGGATGCAGTTTGAGAAAGTGATGATGTTTCTAAAGCTGAAGGCCTTAGTAAACCTCAACAGTTGTAGAAATCGGTCTGAAACATTAGGAAGGGTTTCACTGATTGACCTCTGGTCAAATTCATATATATGCCTAGAGCCTAAACGGGATCCTTAGTCTTCATACTGTATGAACAGATAACATACCTTATCCTAGCTTACCACTATTACCTTGGGGAATTAAAACCTACAAGGTGACTGGTTGCTACTGCTTTGCCTACATAACTATCTAGTCATATCAGAGAGTTATCAAAAGCTTACCCAGTCCATGTCTCAGAAGGTCTGAGCTCAGCAGCAGTATTGCAAAAATTAGAATACAGCACAACGTCAACTTTTAACCTAGCATCCACCCACAAACACACAAAGAGGAAGAAAAAGCTCAGAGGTAGGAAACACAGTGGCAGCTGTCCTGCTTGTCTCAAGGAAGCAAGGTAGACAGATGCAGTCATGATAGAGGCATAGTGGGATCCTATACCGGAATAATGCTATAGCCATAGTGGGATCCTATAGTTGAATAATGCCCTACCACAAATATTAGAAAAAGTTTCATTGTATAAGGACATATAGAGCAAAGAAAGTATTACCAGAATGCTTTAATAAATAAAAAATATATGTTAAGAAATTTTAATTTTTAATTCCAAAGACTAAGGGGAAAATTAAAAGGACATGCAGGAAAAATGGCTTTCAGTGCGGTAATTCCTGTAATATCATTGTTGATCACTTCAGTGCTTTAATTTGAGTTGTTAAATCCATTAAGAGGCAGGTTAAATTATATTAAATTACTTGACTGCTGGTGCAGTTGTCACAAGGCCATTTTTCAGTTACAGCATCTTCCAAGAGAAAGCATGAACACACTCCAACAGAAGGTATGTCCACTGGGCCTCAGATGAGAGGAAGAACAGCCAAAACCATCAAGAGGAGGAGAGGAAATGACATGCAACACAAACGCCTTGTTGAGGCGCAGGCCAATCTGCACTTTCTGAAAAAAGCCTCTTTCTAGCATGGGCACAGGAAAAGAGGTCTGACAGAGCATGGTTGGAGTACTTGGAAGAGGTATTACAGGGATTGTCAAGCTGATAGTGAAGGAAAAAGCTGCCATTAAAAGGTGCTACATTCAGTTAGATAGAACTTTGTTGAACTTTTAACTCTGTAGGTTAATTTTTTTAATGCCAAATAACTGTTTTGCATTCAATTTGTATTAAACATTCAGCACAATCTATTTTATTAGTACTGAAAATAAAACTGAAGAAAGCATGTTAGATTCACATTTTAAAAGCTGTGATTTTTCCACTAAGGATATCCACAATATCTGTGCAGTATCTGTATTTTTGATAAAGGAGTTGAAATTTAGCACAGAGGGATTTTCTGTCAGAATATTTCTTTCCTGAAGCCATGAAAAACTCACTTTATGTCTGGTCAACAGGACTTGTTAGACTTTATCTGGAAAATTCCCCCAAAATGTTGTCTGTAATGGTCATACTCTACCTTGCAACTACAGGACTGAATAAAAATGTCCTAGCAACTTGTTCCTGATTGCCACAAGCTACTATGTCACTGGAACTCAGAAGCAAGGGTAGAAAGACCATATCTTCATATATCTGCTATGCTAGATTTCCAGAAACTTGAAAAAGAAAAGAACTTCACTAAGAGGCAGAAAGAAAAAAAAACAGAAACTACAGTTTGTTGAAGGACAAGGAAAATAAGGGAATGAAGTAATGGGATTTGAAGATGATAAATAACATAACACAAGTTCAAAAGAAAATGTTGGAAGAGCCAAGAATGGACAACAGTCATGGAAAGAGAAAACCATGGAACACTGGGACGAGGGCTTGGGGTAACAAGTTGATGTCCTTGCTGAAGCCAGGAACCCTGCAGTGGTAACTGAACCTGAAATGGGCACCATCTGGTGGGAAGACAGGCAAGACCGGAAAGTGGACAGCTTGGAAAGAAATGAGGACCTACTAAGTCAGCTGTGAGGTGGAAAATGGAAGAAAGAAATTGCTCGCTGAACCTCAAAGTGCAATCCGGGCCTGTGAAACATGGCAAAGGAAGTACCACTTCTTTGTGTGTAAGGCCTTACAAAGTAGAGGCTGATAATATACTGCTGAGGTGGTTACATAGGTTAGGTCAAATGGCAGATAAAAGTGCTGATGGCATCTGAAAGCTCTCACTGTGCTGACAAACTGTGTGCACGCTAACACAACTTAAATTTCGTGTTGGAAAAGTGGCAGGAAATTGCATTTCTTTACCAAAAATTATGAAGAGGTTTTTATAGTCACAGCATTAACAAGAATGGCAGTGTTAAATTAGTCTATGAAATGGCATTTCCAACATTTCCAGTCTTTCATGTGTTCCATTTACAACCTTAAAGTTAATTAACAGAGGGATGTGTGTATGTGAGTTTGTAGGTGTGTGCAGAAAACGTAGGCTGCAGAAGAAGAAACAGGTTCCATGCTTGCATAGGCTTCCAATAACAGTCACTGCTGAAGGAAGAGTCTAATTATCCAGGAGCAACATTCGGTTGCCTTCACCAAACACTATTAAATTCTTTCCATAGATCTGTCCTGTTCCTAGACACTTACTTACAACATAATCTTGATTCATCCCTAAAGCCTGGTCAATCCTGATCTCTCAATGAGGCAAAGAGTGTCTGTGAAAAGAAAAGTATGTGATTGTGAAGCTAATTAAAGACTTAAACATCAGTATTGGATAACTGTTGATTCTGCGATTTTACAATTCTCCTAATGCTGACTTTTTTCTTAAAATTACCTTAGAGGGTTCTTTTAGGACGGAAAACATGTAAGGGCGTTGTTTGGTGATAGATATTTTTATAACAAACTGCCTATCTTTGAGTTAAATATGCTTTTTTTTGAAAATTACAATGCAAACTGATCTTATGAAGACAGAAACACTGATCTTTGGAATTCCTTGCTGTATCATTTCTGGTGTACAAAAAGAAAGGAAGAAATCATTATTCCATGTTTTTTATTTTTCCCAAGGACTCACAATCTTTTCACAGATAGACTGAGTGTCAATCCATATGCATATGTCTGAAGAGTTACCTGTAAATTATTTTCTTGCATTATTAATCGCATCTGTTTTATCATACAATGACTGCTACAACCAGTTCCACCTACATCTGTAGAAATGCATGGAAGACTTTAT
Source organism: Pandion haliaetus (assembly GCA_013401275.1). Lineage (NCBI taxonomy): Eukaryota > Metazoa > Chordata > Aves > Accipitriformes > Pandionidae > Pandion > Pandion haliaetus. The sequence continues at coordinate 4,795 of VYZV01008688.1, forward strand.
TAATGCAGATTTTTGCTGTCTGCTTTAGCAACCTATATTTAATGCTTTAAGGATTAGTAGCATGATATGACAAGTACTTTCCACTGTTTCTTTGTCACAGTATGCCTGCCTCTAGGTCCATAACTTTCAGGTAGAACTCCCCTTCCCACCCTCTTGTCAAACCAAAGAGGGTTTGTCACTGGGCAGCATTATTTGCTCTCTTTTTACAGTTTGCTGTATACATACTTTTTTCTTGAGCTATGTCCAGGTATAATCAGGTCCGGTAAGCAATAAACAATTAGAAAAAGTAAACATTAAGGATGAATAATTTTATCAGTAATTTTTTGAATCAGTAAATTTATCTCATCAAATGCTACGCTGTGGATAGTTTGACTCTGAAATGAAAATCATTTCCACCAAGAAAATGATTCTTTGCGGTGTAGCTACACCCTAACTTTATCCAAAAGTGTGCATAAGAATAGGGGAAACAAGGGAGCATACAATTCTCCTATTTTCTTTATATGCTTAACATACAGAGATGTTTAACTCCTGCCAAACTTGATATAGAGCCACAAGAAATCAAACGGGGCCCTTCCACTCAGCATTGACTCCTGCAGAATCTGGACCAAACCATCCATGAACAGCTAGCAAAGTAGATCTACTGATTGTTCACTTAAACAGCTATGAAGAAACGGTCACTATATTTAATTTTGTGTGCTTACATACCGCTAAAACATTATACTGGCTTTCAAGTGCAGGATCCATGGAAATTGTCATTGATTTCAGTTGGTTTTGCATTATCCATTATGTCAACTTAGCAGAAAAGTAAGAGAAATTCGTACTTTTCTAAGAGTAGAAAAATACTCTCAAACTGACTTTGTTCTGAGAGGGTATGGCAGGAGGAGAAAAGAGATGTGAAGCCTCCAGAGCAGGGGTCCCACTACATCCAGATTTATACATGCTTCAGGACTAGGGCAGAGTAGCACGCACCAGTTTTAAGCATAAAAGTGGCAGCGTTGTGTTCAGCATGAGTTTTTTGTGGTGTAAGAGTTAGACAAATCCTTTGCCACCTTTTGGATTGAGGACAGGTGAATTCAGCAAAAGCTTAACTAATAATTCATCACAGTATCAATTATTTTTTTTTAGTCTGTGGGTCTTTTTTTGGTATCTTGAAGGGAAGACATGAAAGAACGCATTGTGCTGATCTTATATGCTTGTCTCCCAAATATATTTTCTTAAAGAGCAACTACTGATAGATAATTATAGAAATCCCACTGAGCACAGCTATAATCACCTCTCCACCAAAATATCTGTTCTTAATTTTATTATATGTAATATGAAGCTCTGTGGAAGTAATAATAAAACTTAATTAAAGATACATTGTACAACAGCTTTTCCAGTTGAGCAGATTGAAGCTACAGCTTAACCCCCTTGCATCCTGTAAATGCTCATTTAGTTCTTTGACTTTGATATGAAATGTCCAGCCATTGTTTCCTCTGGGGAAATATTCTCAGCATAAAAGCTGAGAATCCTACAGTCAATGAAAAGAAAAGAAAAGAAAAGAAAAAAGAAAAGAAAAGAAAAGAAAAAAGAAAAGAAAAGAAAGAAGAAAAAAAAGAAAAGAAAAAGAAAACGAAATCAGGAAAAATATTTCCTGAAAAAATACAGAGTTTAAAAAAGAGCAAGAGACTTAGAAGCACTTTTTATACTATCTGTTACATTTGTTAAGGACTAGATTTATCAGAGAACTGTTCAACAGTGTGGGACTGGTTTGATGCTATGTCATTCAAAGGGATACAAGATTTTTTTAGCAAGGCTGTGAACGATACGAAATCTCTCTTTTAAAATCTGCAGCTCATACTGTTATATCAACTGTACAGTGGTAGCAGAAGTTAAAGTAACTATAAACAGTAATGTTTTCAACTAATAATATCTTGAATAGTTTTTCTTTTTTTTTTATCTTGTAATAGGTAAGTTCAGATCACCCCATAACCAGAGTGTAATGAAATTGTCAACATTTTCTTCATTTCTTCTTTTCCTGACAAATGGTGTGAACATATCACCTTTTTCTCTTAATGGAAAACCTAACTGGAATACATCAAAATGCTATTAGGTTTTTCATTTTCTACCACAATTTAATGCTGGGGAATGCATGCAACCTTTATCTGCACACGGCTGTAAAATATTCCCTGTCCCTGATAAAATGACTGCAATGGAAAATCAAGCAGAATTGTTCTCTGTTTTGTATTGCTATTCCTTTGTTACAGTCTCTCTCTGACTGTGTGTAGGAGGATTATCAGGGCTACACAAATACACATGGGTTATATTACCTAAAATGTGCTAAAAATGACTTAGGTAAAATGTTAATGTAAAACATGTTTAATTAAAAGGTCGCCATCGTCAACACTACTTACTGCATTTCTTCAAAAATAAAAACAGTGAAGCAAACAATGCATTTATCATAAGTTTCAGGAGATGTTCATTTCAATATTATGTACAAAATAGAGAAAAAGATCAAATACCCTCATCCCAAGGGAAATATCTGTAACCTATTCGTTGTTTAATTCATTTTGTCATGAGCTAAACCAATAGTGAGATATAAAATAAATCTAGGCTTGCATACATAATATAAGTCAACACAGAGCTTAAAAATGAAATCCTTCATCTATAATATTACACCTTATAAGATCTTTTTGGAGGCAATTTCTTTAAATGGGAACAGAATTGGGCCCTTGCATTGTATCCCTCAAAGGGAAAATTCATGCCAGAGTGCATAAAAAATAGTTATTGTAACCTAAGTACAAAATGCGTAATTATGATAGCAAGTTTCTTTAATAGCATGGTGTACTAAATAAAATCAATGATACTTTTAAATTCCTAGCATCTCTTATCTATTTGAAAACTAAAAACCCAAAATGTCTATGTAGGAATTATTTTTGCTTCTAAAGCAGTTATAGTAAGTAAAATGCAACTTCTTCACCAAGTTTTATGAATAAGCCACATTATTGAAAGAAATTCAACATTATAAACTTGGCTTTGTCTAAAGATATTCTTTGTTTTCTGATAATTTACTATGGTAATTTAAAAAAAAATATATATGTGTATATAGTTAAAAATACATTTCAGACTAAGTCTTTCTATTAATACAAATGAAGGAAACAAATAGGAAATAATTTTTTTTTTTATTTGATATCATCTGGATAATTCTGTCTAGAGGATTTTACAAAGAATGCAGAAAGAAAATAAGTAATATTTTCCCTTTTCCTTTTTTAAACAATACATAATGTGCAGAAGAAATCAAAGTTATGGAATAGTTGTTTCCATGTAAAATAGCATCAAATTACTTGAATTAATTGGTGGTTAAAAGCAAAATTTCTGGAATTAAAATCAAAGCAGCAAAATTGAATACATTCTTTTTCTCCAAGCATCCTATATAAGTACATATCCATTCTGAAAAATAAGTGTTGTTAGGAAGAGAATATAGATTTTTGAATAACTGTAATCAAATTGGAATAATTATAACAATAATAATGATAATAATAATGCTATTTTGCTTAAGGCAGTGATGATTTAAGGGATGACTTCATAACAGTGCTTCCAGTTGTCAGTTAGCAGCACCTAGATCTGGTCCACTGAGGCTGCAAGAGCAGCTGTAGACAGGTGTCCTACGCTTCTCCATGCTCATCAGCGGGCTGCGGCTATTGTCTCAGCCAGAGACATTGTCAGCCCCTAGGAAAACCAGAGATCAAATGTAGAGGTCATTAGCTAGCACCTTTTGGTCCTGCTATAATAACATCCCGATTGCATACATGGCAATTTACATAGCATTACCCATTATGCTTTGTGCTGCAATTTTGCTTTTGGAGGTCACTCTAACTTGATTAACTCTCTCTTAAGAGTGCCTTTTCGAAGCATCAAAGCCCCACATTTACACATTTTACTCTATTCCTTGTTGGCAGCTTCTTTGAAACTAAGGTGCTGTGTCGAATTGTACTGGGAGTCCTGAAAATATAACCATTAAAAAAAAATCCATAAGGTAAGACCCAAAAACCTTCAGTAACAAAACGCCCAATTAAAACCAGCTAGGTGGCCTTGGTAGGCTTACAACCTTTCTGAATTTGCAAACCTCAGTATATATTTTTAATTGCTTTTTCTGTATTATTTATTTGTTTTATCTGTAATTAGACACACAGACTATCTGCCTCTTGTTCATTTTCTTCAGCATTAGCTGTTCACAGTGGATGTTCCTTCCACTAGGTATCTGTCAGAATTTTGGATTCTATACCCATTATCGAGATTGATAGCAGTTATCAAACCTCAAAATACGCATGTGTTTTTTAAATATTAGCTGTCACAGTGTGATAAGTTGTGTTGGATTGTATGTTGCAGAGTGTAGCACAGAGCCCAGTGGGGCTCAGTTTTAAAGACGAACATACTGAACTTGATGGCAGAGCACAGAAGCAGCATAAACACGTAGACACAGATACAGAGCCACACAGGCACACATACACAACTGGTGTTCAATATTTAATGGAAAGCTGTAAAAATTGTTCAACATCCTTATCTTTTGTTTTCCAACATAATTTAGTTATATAAGTAAAATGGAAATTTTGGGTTTACCTCTGATAGACTGGATAAAATTTGCTGTAAATTTTGAATAACTAGTTAAACAGAACATGCATAAAGGTTAAAATACTGCAGAGAAATGCAAAATATAGGAAAGAACAAGTGCAAACTGATCTGTATTATATAGGAGGGAGGGGTTAATCATGCTCTGTTATGCATTTTACAGGATAGTGGTCTACCAAAGCATTAGGAGATGTCTGGAAAATGTGGTCCATACCACATCTACTGAATATCTGTGAAATCCTTCCTATTTTGGAATATTAACTAATTAATTTTTGTTCAGGATAACTTCTTGTCCTTTACAAAAAGCAATCAGAAGATTTTGATTACACTTTTTTTTATTTAACAACAAAAATGAGTGGTAGCACTTTAGAGGCAACATACTTACATGCATCCATATGTGCATAATAGCATTGTTTCAGCCCATGAGTCCAGTCTTTTACAGTACTAAATAATCTCAGAACATTTTATACATTATTTTCTGCAGAAATTTGCATATTAATGCAGTCTAATTGGCTACTCTTGTAGCCTTTAATGCTATCTGCAGTATTCAGATATCTTTAATAAAGAAGCTGTAGAACAGTTTTTGGCTCTTTAATGGGGACTTTAAAAGTATATAATTATTCCTTTGTGCATACAAACTAACAGAAACACTTTTATACTGACAGAGGATTGCTGCTATTATTTATTTTTTTTTATTTCTCTAAAAGGTAGTCATGAAGAATTCACTTCTAGCAAGCTAAAATGTGGTATTTTAATTAAGTGGAAAACTTGAAAAGGGAAGCTTTTTGCAAAGGGGGCTCAGTTGCTTCTTACAACCTTTCTGAAAAGGGCAGAGTGTTAAAACAAACCTCCCACTTTTATTTTCAAAAGGAAAAAAAAATCAGAAGCTAAAGATAATCTCTCCATTAGTATTATTAAAAGTGTTCAGCTTTCTTCACATGCTTTAGAAGCAGACAGACTTGTCATGAGCATCACATTTGCAAGCACTGTCACAGCTACTGAAGGCTCTGGTAAAAGCACAGAAGTGCGTTAACAGTAACTGCAAGCAGCCTTTGGGGAACAATAGGCTTACCTATACTGTGCCCAGCTATTCAAAAAAACAAGTTGCTTTATTATACTCCATACTCGCTTTAGTGCTCATATAGTGCTTGACCCAGCCTCATTTTTTGAAGTACTGTCACTAGTTCTAAACACCTTTTTCATTCCCTTTGGGTTAGCTAATTTGACTGTTATAGCATTCACCAAAATAACACTGAATCCAGCGTGTAACATCCAATGTGTTCTACTGCTAGAGAGAGAAACCTTCTTTCAAAGGTTCTTCCATTTTTTTCTCTGCACATGCACATTTGATCATTTGTCTTCTTCTAAAAGAAAGAAAGAAGGAAAGAAAGAACGATCTAAAAATTATTTAATTATCTTGACAGATACATGTTGACAATAATTATATATAAAAAGCTGTTGGTATAAAGACAATAGCAAAAAGTAACTCAGGGTTTGCAGAACAATTGTAATAGTGTCATTAGTGCCATAAAACTTCTCAAGCATGTCAGAATCACTCAGCAAGAACAATGTGGGACACTGTTACAAAAGCCTTGTCTAACTAGGAAGTAATTTCTGTTTGGATTTCACTGTGTTGTTTTGGCAATTAATCTGCTCTAGGTTGGTTGCATTGTTGAATAATAAAAATACATTTTAACATGCTGGGTGGATGCCTTACATAGTATGATGGAAAGTGGGATAAATTTGCATGACCATACTTTGCCTGCTGTAACAAAGCCGTGGCTGCAGTATAATCAAGCTGAATAAGTAATCAGCTGGGATAGTGTTTTCAGATCTTTTTCTCCCTAGGTCAAGTAAGTCCCTAACTGACATACTTTTATAGGATTAGGCAAGATCTAACTAGGTTTGGCATCTAATCTGTTTTAGACAGTGGTTCATTTTTTCCATCATTCCTATCCGTAGGGAGGCAAGGTCACCCAATATGTAGACAGAACAGACTGTACTTCTGCATGAAAAATAAAACAAGGGGAACAAGGCAGTTTTGAAAGAGAGTCTGAAACTCTATTCCATTTCAGGCATTGAGAAAAAACCACTACCTATTGCCAAACGGTGAAATAGACTTCCTAAGAGCAACAAGTTATGTGCAGGTCTTGGTAGGTGGTATAGCAAGCCAGAATGCCCTAATACTTTAGACATTTTTGATTTGCTGATGCACAGAAATGACAGCCATTGTTTATGTTCCCTTTCATAACATTCATTTCCTTGTCTTTAAAAAGGAAGAAGCTAAAACCACCTCAGCTCGTATGTGTTTCAGACAACTAAATATACACAGAAAAGGTGAAAACATCGCAAATTAATAAAAATGTCTCTGAACATGCTGCCTAATTCTTCTTTCTTAGTTATAAAAGTAGATGCATAAGTATCTAGTCCAATAACAGAAGTAAACGTACAGTTCAATAATTTTATTTTTCTAAAGATACTATGTTGAATGCATTATTGTCTTCAGAAACTGAAAAAATAGATGAACATCTTCAGAATCCCCATCAACTCCCCAATTACAATAAAAGCAATTACTGTGCAAGGCAGTTTTTATGTAACATGGAAGTATTAAGAAGATTTCCTCACTAGTCATCCAAAACTGAATCCTCCCAAAAGAAAATCTGAATGTGTGTCTCCAGGAAACAACCAGAAACCAGGGCCAAAATGACCATCTAGGTCAGTTCAATAAAATGATTAAACTGAGAGCAGATGTTCGGGGAGAATAGTTAATTCCACAGACCTAAGCACCAGGCCATTTGTTTGAAAGTCAGTCAGAGAGATTTGACTACACAAGGCATCTTAAAAACCAGCAAGGAAGGATTAGATTCCCCTTGTTGATCAAGTCCTGTATATTCTTATGAAATAGAGCTCAAACACATTTTAAAAGAATGGTTCACCTTTTGTCTGCTTCTGGCACTAAATGTAAGAAGAAGACAAGGTAGACAGAGGAAAAAGCAAATGGTTCATCACTGCTTTACAGATTCCTTAAAGAAACTCTTTTCAATCATATGTATATAAGTGGACTTGTATACGCATACTGTCTTGGTGAAATTGTTCTCAGAATGTTTAGGAATGTTCCCTGGCAGGAATATTGAAAAAGCCTCAATATTTTCCTGTTCATTACAGTAATTTCCACTTATAAAATCCCCAGACAAACACCTAAGCATCCAGGGCATGGATCAGAAACAGCTTTTTACCCTAAGAAGATATTGATTTAGATATGCAGCAGGACGAAAGAGGAACAAAATGTCAACTAAATCTCTGCCTCCCCTGGAAGACAATCCGTATAAATTATATGGAATAAAATTGCTGATGTATTCTGATCAAGTACCTTTGTATGAAAAGAAGTCTGAGATTTAATATGCTGGAATTCTGTATTTCCTCTTGCAATGGCCACTGGAGAGGATGGCTCCCTCCAGCTCACTGCTGTGAGTTACTTATGGAAAATAAAGTGCAAAGAATGCAATTCTCCCTCTCTCATGCTACACCTGGCTTGTGGATAAAGATAACAGCACTAGTCCCTGTTGCTTCCCGTTCTTCTTTTCTTCAGATGACTTAATTCATCATGAGCAGGGAAAGCAATAAAATATATGGGAGAAGCAAGTGCTGCAGCATGAACATAAAATGTGCCTTT
>VYZV01008688.1:13141-42963 GCA_013401275.1 Pandion haliaetus
ATATTCATGACTAATATTAAACTAAGCCCAGAATTAGGCAAAATGCAACAGACATATATTGAAGTGAGCATTTTATTATGTGCTATGTCAGTCAGATTAAAGAAAAGAGTGCATGACACCGACAGGATATTGCATGTATATCAAGCAATCTATTTATATATGACAGGGAGGGTTTGATTTCTGGAAGGAGTGACAACCCAATGAAATAACTGCTCGCCTTCAAAATTACTGTAGTCTAAATGTATACCCTTTAGAATATAATTTTAAATTACAATTAACAANACAGAATCGAGGAAGAAGAAATAATCTGTAAAGATACCAAGAGGTTTTTGAGTGTCATCAGCACCCTGGCTCTGAAAAAATGAATGAAGGAAGCAAAGGATATTTCTGTGAAAATCCCAGAGAAGGTAATTCAATAAAAGGGCTTATTCATTTGATGCCAAAAAGGCCTTGAAGTAGAGGTGGGGCTGGGAGGTTATATCGTGCTTTTTTGCCCCAACATGTAAATTAGAGAAGTGAATCTGCTGTGGTTAACAATATCTGATCAGGATATGAGCCTGTTTGTAATAATAAATTGCAACGTCTCACATGCTTCACTAATGTTCTAGCCAAGTTAAAGCTTGTTTTTATTGCATCAGTGTTTCTGGTCATTTGCTTCCTGCTCTGGTGTAACATTGAGTAAATATCTGCAGAGACAGAAACTTCAATGCTAGGAAAGAAATAATTGCTGCACCATTTTTAAATNGACACAGCATCAATGAACAAACACATTTCTTCAAAAGAAAAAAAAAAAAACCAACCAACACAGAAAACCTAAAGAACTAAAGTTGAACCCACTAACTTCATTACCTGCAAAGATAAAGTGCATTGAAACAGAAATTCTTTGAGTTCACAATCATTACACTTGGATGCTTATGCGAGAGAGTAGGATAAAGGAAAAGAACAATCAATGGTCAATTTATTTCTTTTTCTAGAATTATAATTTGCATGACTGTCACATGTTTCCAAGGTTATCTGAGCAGAACACATACAGCCCATCTGACATGCAGTCCATAAAGTAAGCTGAATGAGAAAAGCAGATATTCCATGTGAGACACATCAACCTGCATTCTAAGCAGTAATGAGATTCACTGTAGTCAAATCTCCTCTTGCTCTTATTTCCATGAGGTTTCAGCAATATCCATTTGGTGCATTTGGGGGAGCTATAGGACAGATGCAATCACGTATGGCTTTATACATCAATAATTTCAAACTGTATTTTCTCATAACCTTTCCTTCTTTGTTCAAAAGGGGACTTCCATTTTAAATTGTAATCTATGACTTTTGAAACGGATGTTAGAGTGTCTTGCCGACAAATTCTTCTGGTTGATTTTCTTCTCTCTTCTTTCTTCTTCTCCTTCTCGCTGTTTTGAAAAGCCATCATGGTAGCATTATGTGAAGGTGAAAGGTACTAAACTGTAAGGCGACAATTAAGCTCCCATTTTTTAGTGGGATTGCTATGGGGATTATGTATTTAGGAGATCCTAATCGAAGTTGCACACTGATGTTCAAATTCAGCATATATTAGCTACTTATAACCAGAGATTAAACCATTTCCATAACACACTGCTAACATCTTAGTCTGAATACTTTCTACTTCCAAATCTCACTCTACATTAAGCTTGATTACTTGTGGCTTCATAATGCATTTGCTAATATCATCTTAATCCTTCAGTGGCATTATACTGTATAACAATGAATAACGACCCAGATACAGGAGCTGCTGTATCACAAGATCCAAGGAAGATTTAGTGCAAGGAAACAAAATTATCTGAGGTTGTCATGCTTAAATAATAATTATTAATGTGGGCTGAGAAAATCCTGGCTTCTGATTGGATAAAAGCTGCTAAAACCCAGGATGATATTTACCTTCTTATCTCCGGCTTCAACTTCTGTTAAAAGCAGGTGCTTCCTGTACCAAACCTCACCCTGAGTAGCACTGTGGCTGCAGATTTATATGCTCTTGCACCCTAACCTGAAATGAAAGCAGGGTCTTCTCAGAAACGTTTAGAAGTTGAAAGTGCTCTAGCAGCAAAGTACATAATTAAGCAACCTTTTTGTGATATATACTATGTGTTTTGAAAATGTCAATGCTTTCTTGTTTTTTGTTGAAAAAATAAAGTGCATTTCTGATTGACAATAAAGTGCCTTTGTGATTAAAAGTAAAGGCAGAATTTCATTATCATGCATTAGCTGCTTGGGTAGGGAAATGAAGGCCACAGAAATGGAACAACACTAAACTACACTCACGAACTGGAGAAAACTTTTTCAGCTGGGCATAATATCCTTCCTTACTGCCTGTCCTCAACTATTGTGTAGAGTTACACATTTGCTGCACTCCATTGCAGAAGTGGCTGTATTTAATTTCATTTAACTAATTCCTGTTTCTCTCTCTATATATAAAAATGGTTCTTTTAGAATGAATGGCTTGATATGGGTATAAATGTTCACTATCACATTTTCATTCTTATCAGAGCTTTGCAAGGTTCTGAATGCAGTAAGAGAATTTTGGATTTGGGGAACCAAGCTTCTTTCTCAATTCTCTTAGGAAATCAAGATTGAGATCTTCACACACATGCCTAAGAGATGTAAGAGTTAGGTCTGCATTGCCTTTTGTAGGACATCTAAGGCTATCTCCAGGATCTTATCAATTGCTCCTCTGGGCATCAAGACAGCAGTGGAGTTCAGAGCTGCAGCTGGTACTTTGTAAAGAAAGCAGAACACCACAGGCTTCAGCAAGCACAAGCAGGATACCCAGAAGTTTAGTATGACCCCAAATAATATGGAGAAGCACATCTGCAGACTGTGTCTTCATGCAGACTTAACAATGTCTTTGAAGCGATGGTGTAGATGAACTCTCAGGTGGGCAACAGAAATTCTGTTCTTTCTGTAACAGCTCTGCCCTCCCATCAGGTGCAAGGTATGTGAAACCTCACAAGCTTTCTCTCTCCTCTTAAAAGGGTGATGCATGGGTATTGCATATGTGATGCTGAGTCCCTAAAATAAGATGAAGCTCTGTTGCAGTCCAACCTCTCATAAGGTAGCTTATTGCTAAAAGCAAACTACAGTCTTAGTCATTCCCAGACTCGATTTATCCATTCATGTAATTTGTTTAAAAAAAAAAAAAAAGTGGACTGTGACTGTTCCACAGACCAAGTAGTTATTTTCTTTGATGGCACCTTGACTGAGAAGAGTGGCAGGGACAGCAGAAGACACAGGGGAATTTTAGCTATTTCACCTTTTAAAAATTCTGGTTGAGGAAGTTAATTCAGATTTCTTCCTGGGATGATGGACATATGTGTCTCTGAGTGCCAAACTGACTGTGCACAGGCAATTAGCCTGATATACTTTGTTTCTACCAAGGGACTGTGAGTACTTAAAACTGACTCCAACTTCACTCTGCTTCAGCAGAAGACCTTCTTTTCTTTTGTGCCTCCCTTTCCTCCCCTTCTCCCAGATGATTTTTCCATTATTATTGGATTCTTTGATTTTCCCGTCTGTGGAAAATGAGCTTGTGCAAAGAGTGCACTGTATGGGTTTGATAGTACTTCTAAGTCAGTGATAGCATTTTAATGTCTTGTTTTTACTGGCTATTGAGTTTGGCAGCCTTAGCCAGTAAAGAGGGAGGGAAAGGGGCTGCAGACAGCCTGCCACTCTTCTGGATTCCTACCATGTGCAGCTCTGTCTGATGATGTATTTATTCCAGTTTCTTGAGAAGTAACTTTTTACTTGGACAGTGGAAAAGGAGGTACACTTAAGGGCTCCCATTTGAATTCTTCAGACAATAAATTAATGTCCCAACTTTGATTCCACTGAAGTCTAGGGCAGAAAATGCATACGTGAATGAATGAATAAATAAATACAGATAGTAGTAGGTGCAAGACTGATCTCTGAAGTCTGAAACAGCACCATCTCACAGGAGGAGAAGATCTGTCAGGTCTCATGCTGTAGACATCTGACAACAGAGGCATTCCCAGGGCCGTGCCGTGGCCTGGTGCCAGGCGCAGCTGATGGGCTCAACAGCTGGTTGCATCTGGCACCCAGAGCCCTGTGAGTACCACAGCACAAGGCTGCAGCATCATGTTGCTACTGGGAGCTCTCTGAATCTGAGCTCTTCCCAAGTGCAGCCTGTTGCCATAGCCTTGCCTGTGTCCCCAAACCTGCCTCCCATCGTACAGTCCCTGTCCTATATGTGCTTCCCTCCCCAAGTCGTATGTCCAAAATATGGAGACTTACAGACTGGGTGAAGAAATAGAGAGGCCTGGGAGTGGGACAAAAGAGTCTCACAGGTTTGCTATTATTGCATTTTTTAGGGGATTTTGTGGGAGTAAGTGTAAGCAACGTTAGTTCCATCTCTATGGGCCAGTTTTAAAGAATAGATCACATTCTAGAAAAATACTTTCTCTGTATGTCCAACGTTCTCAGGCAATATATATTCTTTTATATGTTAGGAGCACATTTATAGAATCTATTTAATGTTTTCATTATTGAGTACTTATAGTACTGTGTAGGCCAGTGAAAAAGAGTCCTTTGGTGTCATTCATATGAAAAGTATACAGTGAGCTGTTTCTATTCAGTGTTTTACTGGTTAACTAGAACAGTGTAATAGTAAACATGTACTGGAATATATAGGCCACCTACATTAAAAGGTAAATTATATTCATAATAAATTGCCTCATTCCCTGTATTGCACATAAGAAAACCTAGACTGTGAGAACAATGAAATTTGCTTTACAGTTAACTGTTTTATCTGTTTAGTTGTGAGGAAAGCTGAAGCAGATTAGATTGTGTGCAGGCATTGATTAATACCTGGAAACCACAAATTTCTTGTTGTAGACAAATCTGTTAGTTCATGCAGAGCAGAAAGTAGCTGGGATTCCATGACTGTGGAAAAATGAACCTGTCTGTGGATCAGGCACTCTCTTTTATAGTGACAATAAAAATGAAAAATAGTGAGAGTACCAAATTAAGAGGGGAAAACAGACGTTAAGGTTTGGATACAGAATTAATAGGAAAAAGATTTTTTTTTTTTGAGAAAGAGGATGGGCCAAAGAGTTCATGTATAATACTGTAAAGCCCTGGATTCTGAGTCTTTAATAGTGAATACTTGGTATTTTAAGGGAAAAGGAATAAAAATCTTTAGCACTTTATCCCTAGGTACTCTTCTTGAGGCAATGCTCCCCAGGCCTCTTATAAAACCTGAACCAGGGGAAATTTTGCTTACCTCTGCTGTGCCAAAGAAGAAACCTCTTCTAACATAACTTAAAAGAACTACATGGTTTTTATGTTAAACAGTGTCCAACCTTCATGCAGGAGATCTAGCTTACTCAACTGATATATCTAAGATGCAGATAGAGGGTTCAGAGGAAAGAAGCTGATGTAAATAATACCACAACTTTCCACTTCAAAATTAATTAAGCTCCTGATGTCAGTATGAGTTCAACCAAACCAGCTTTATATAGTATCTTTTTCTCTTTTAACCTCACCTCCCCTCTCCTCATCTGATGGTACATTAAATATGGCATCTCCATCAGTTATAACACCCCAGGTTTACCCTTGTACTCACCATCAGGTCTGATATATGTCCAGTTCTACCATATCACACCTCTAGCCCCCAGTCAGTTGGCTGCTTTCACATTGCACTTTGTAAGACAGACTGCTCCCCTAAGTCATTCTCAGTGTAGTTGATGTTCACAGTTCCTGATCATCAGGAGCATCAGAAGAACATATTAAAGTCAAAGATAAACTAACCCTGACTTTTCTCGTTTAATAATTGACATACTTTACATTAAAATAAAACTAAGAATGTCCTTAACTGTACTCATTTTTCCTCCAGGAAGGAATTACCTTGAACAAAATATCCAAATTCAACTTGTAAATCAGGTGGTACAAAGGCCTCTTTAACCTATGTACAATGCAGTTAGTATAAAAGTCTCTTTTCAAATTTATATCAAGAATATGCCAGCAATGTGTGGTTATAACCTCATTTACAGGAGCACGTTTATACTCACTTAAGTGGTAAAAACAAAGATAGTTTTATTTTCATATAAAGTTTCACTTCATTAGCAATTAATTACTATTTAATATCTGCTATAATAATTAATCATTTACAATATTGTCTCAAGAAAACTCTAGCTTATATAAAGGCTTTCATTGTATAGTCCTGACCCAGTTTTTCTGCATGTACATTTGGATTTTTACAACATACAGCTGGTGTAGAAGCCTGTATTCTCCTCCCAGCAGAAGAACCATTACAAAGATCAGAACCATTGTATTCAAGTTTCTGATACCCTTTCTCTTCCTCCAGGCGCGATTAGGTTAGTTCTACAGCAAAACAGGGTAAATCAGCTGGCATTCTGCACCCTTATCTCTCTTAGAGGAAGTTTATTGTAGTTTAATTTAGACTTCTATCTCACGCTAGAGAATTGAAAAACTTTCATTTACTCATATGTTTTGCCTTTATCTGACTCTAGAACCTCAGCTGACTTTAGAAGACCTTTTAACAGTAAATTTACTTAAACAATTTTGACGCAGTGAAAAGGGCACAGCCCTTTTCCATATGGACAGAGGACTGATTTTATATAAGGATAGAGGAATTTTTTTTCTCTAAATGAGCGCTCAGTAGTTTGAAACCTGAAATTACGAAACACAATTTACATGCTGATTCTTTAGCTATCCATAATGATTCCTGTTAACAATCTATCTGCATTTTCACTTTCTCTGTGTTAAGATTAATTTCAGGCTCAAATATTGGCTTTGTCCAACAAGAGTATGATGGACTGAGGTAATCCTCCCAATCTCTGTTTTTAGTATTATGACTACTGATGAGGGAACCTTTAGCATTAGCCACACAAAAAGGCATAGTTTTGTGCTGGAAACCCTGGATTGCTCTTTAATTTACTGTGTTAATATTACTGTTTCAGTTAGCTAAGGTACAGCACCTTTTTAATGACGATTTTGCAACCTGCATGAAGGAATCTTTAGCTTATTTAGTCTCAGATTTCCACCCAGTTGCCCTTGTTGTAAGTATGCTAACTTGCATTTGAGTAAAGCTTGTCTAAAAAAATAAGGCAGTTGTTCTTGATTGGTGAAGATGAGCAGATGGAGAACCTACTGCTTTCCTCAGTAGTTTGTTTCATTAGTTAATTATTCTTACTGTTTAAAATCTGTGCCTGATTTCTAATCTGGAGGTGGGTGGCTTCAGTTTCTAATTACTGATTCCTGTTTGGTTAGAACCTTTCTCTTCCAGATTAAAAAGCTCACTATCACCTGGCATTTTCTCTCCAGGACTATACTTATTTAGCTAATCATGTCACATCCCCGTATTCTTTTTGATAAGAGTTCTTTGTGCATCTGATCCTTCAAGCCAGAAACTCAATACCCTCCTGATTGCCAAGAAAATACATTCAACATTCTTTTTGCCAAACAATTCAAACAACAAATCTGCACTTTATTGAGATGCCAAAATTTCCCTTAAGGACTTCCATGTTGCCTTATATATATAACAAAATTCTGTAACACACCAGAACTTGAAAATCTAAGGGGAAAATAGAATAAACTGAGTATTCATGCAAAATTTTAAGGAATACTCTACTGTCTGAAGTGGAAGGAATTTCAGAAAGCAGAATGAAGAGGCTTTGAAGGAGTATGAGGCATTAGTACCTTGTTTTTACTTTTCTATGGGGACATACAAGTATGTCAGTTTATCAAAAGATGAATACTGATGCCTTATTCCATTTAGTTTTGAAAAAAGGAGTAAATGTATGTGAGGTGACATTAAATATTGGAAATGTTTCTGTGTTAAGTGTGATCATTTAGTCATTAATATAGCAAATGTGAAAAGAGAAAGCTCAGGAAGTTAGGCTTGAGATGTGTCTTTAGAGTATAGTAAAAAACTTTTTTTTCAGAATAAAGAGATTTGAATTCAATAAAACCATCATTGTTTTGGGGATTGGCTCATGAAAAAAATTATGAAGATTTCTTTTTTGAGGAGTCTGGAAGAGCTGGGAAGTGGATAGACTGGATATCAACAAATGGCAAAGAAGTACATGTTAAAGTAGGGATCTTGCCTTTGTGTTCATACAGTGCATAGTACAGAAAGAATTCTTGGGCCCCAAAGAGAATATAAATATCAGTCAGTGCCAGGAGCCTGTATTACCCCTATATGACATTTTCTGGATGGGGTGTGCTAGTGATTCAGATTGTTTGGCCTTTACAACTGCTTTTCCCTTAGATTCTGGAAATTTAGGAGAATTAGTTTGGATGAGAGAGCACTGAAGAAACACAGGTTCCATTCTTAGGTCAGTCACAGGCTGAGTGAACTTTTGGCCAAGCCTCTTAGTCAACTGCATGTCTCAGTTCCCTATCTGACAAATGGGATCAATGCCTCTCTGTCTTACTGGTTAAAGGATAAAATCTGTAGAGGTGCTTATCATATAAGATAGTCAGACACAATGGTGGTTAGGACCAGCATAGTTTTGGTTACCAGCTAAGAGGAAATGAAGAATCTGGCTCAACCTTTTTGCAAGGATTATACAGAGTCCTTTCATGATTATTATACAGAAAGGCAAAATGGACTGGTGGTGAAGAAAGAATATTTTTAAAAAGTGAGTGTTTCCCCCCAAGTTCTTGGATGTTCCAGTGTGAAGTATTAAGTTCAAGCCAGTTCTGTAAGACATATACAGATGGAAGTAAAATGTTAAAAGTTTCAGCCAGCAGGCTTGAAAGCTTCTGACCAAAACATTGTATTTCTTTACTTCCAGCTGTGCGTGTCTAATAACATATTTCATGATGTTTAAATACCAACTGCATCACTCTACTCCTTCATATTGAGTGCAAGAAAAATGACTTAATTTGTTGATGAGCGGTGTATTACAGACTGGCAGTAATGGCAGTGGTGATTTTACTGGCTCAGTGCTCCTACCCCTGTTGCCTCCTCCTCCTCCCCCCGCTCTGAACTTGGATGCCTATAGCACATAACACACCACTGTCTGTGTTCCCTGGTTCAGGATTTCATTTCACTACATCATAAGCTACTAACACAACCTTGTCATTGCAATTTGTCACACTGTTTTGTGTGCTCTATATCTGACTGAATTCTCATCTACCCAGCCCATAGGCTACTAGTCTGGAACAAATCTCTGAAACGTAATGGAAAAGGATAAAAAACCCTCTAAAACGAAAAAAAAACCAAACCCCAAAATCCCCAAACCCAAACCACCCAGTCACCACCTCTCCTCCCAACAGAAGCAGACACATCATCATGGGCAATAGTTGTTTGTCCTGGCTCTGTGCGTTGTACCAGACCAGCCAAGACTGGCTGCCAGGAACATATCCTGGTACTTGCTGCCACCTCGCCGGGTGCCAGGGCTGCCGTTCAGGGTGCCCCGGGGCCAGCAAGGAGGCACCTTCTGAAGAACAGCTTGGCTCCTCCAGGATTTAAAATCCTTTTGCTCCCTTTATCTTCTGGTTTTTCCTCTTGAGCAAATATTTAAAATTTTGTGGAGGAAATTCTTAGGGATCAACTGTGCTGCTTTTCAGGCTGAGCAGCATTTGGAAAGGGAGAAGGCACATATCTCCAGGCTTTGAAGAAAACGGGGGAAAAGCACCAGCTGCCATGATCAGTAAATAAGTGACCATGGGAGCAAAGCGTTGTGGCCCTACTTTGACCTAAGTAGATACCTCAAGTTTTAGAATTTTTGATGTGGTTTGAATTTGTTTTAAGTAACATTACTTAAGCTTGCTACTGTGACCTCAAGCAGGTCATTTTGCCCCATGTCTCACTTGCTCTGTGAAATTAACGTATTTTCATCTGTTTCTGTGAGATTAAAATCCCCTGATGGCCCCCAGATACAGTGTTTTAAAGAATTTCTATGAGCATGCATCAAGCAATTCAGCACTCACTGTATTTCATGACATCAGAATAAGCATTTTTCCCTGACCAGCCTGACAGAAACAGGCACTGCAGCAAAATCAACTCATAGTAATGACACAGATTAAGATTTCAATTCTTAATTCATTCCTCTTGTACACTGTATGCCCTCCATGCTCTTCAGCCAATACATGCAATCAGGAAAGCAAGACGAAAAATATTGCACATACATGCAGTGTGACTCAGATAATGCTACTAGAAGAACCTTGACATCAAGTGGTTTTAGCTGCATTAAATATTGCATTAATTTTTTTCCACATGTAATATATATTTTTGACACTGTGATCTATAAGAATTACACAATACATTCCGCTTGCTTTATGCTAAAGGGAAGCCATAGGAGAAAAACCTTTAGTAGTGCTCTTAAGCAAATTTCCCCCTGTTGCTCTGCTTGTCTCTGCTTGTCTTTACATTTACTGGTTTTATTTCTTTTCTTCTTTCTTTTAAGTGCCTTCAGCCTTGTTGACAGGATTGGGCTTCCTATCAATGCGACATGCTATTTTGCCAAATGCCAGCTAGTCATATTCAGGTAATTAATTTACTTGCTGTACATCTGACCCAATTTTCTTTGTTAATTGGCAGGTCAGACAACTCTCTTACCCAGAAGTATTTTTTCTTTTCTATCATCTGATAAGCATTTCTAAATAGAAAATTTCTAACTAAAAAGAAAATTTGTGCAGAGTTGATAACGATTGTACTTTTTTCTAAGCTTGTAGATTGCATTTGCAAATATGATGTATGCAATAAGAGAGGTATCAGCTCCTCCTGTTTGCAAGTGAATCGAGACAATCAGAAGCTGTGTCTCATCAAGGAGATCCTTACTGTCCACAATTCTCTGTGTTTTGCTGTGTTATATTTTCAGTGTAAAGCAACTTCCTTCAGTGAAATTCACACTGTAGTCCTGCACTGTATATTGTACCCGAACTGTTTGTCTAGCAAAGGTTATGTCCATGCTGAGCCCTTTGCTGCCATTCTCAAACTAGCTAAGAGTGATTCAACACAACTAGAAGAAGTGTGTCCACATCACTGAATTGTTTCACCCAAGTGAGTTGTTCCCAGAGGACTAGGATACACTGCGATTAGGTACGTGCAAGGACTCCAGGGACAGTTCCACAATTCCTCAGCACATCCTGCGCAGTGAAATAGAGAATCCTCACCGACCTCTAATGAGGCCCTGTTTGCACAGAAAAGATATACCTAAAGAAATCCATCTTATGTCAAAATGACTTCACTCATGGGTAGTGCTCACTCATCAGTTTGGGCTTCTGAGGTTGCACTATGTATCTTCATTAGGATGGACCTGAGCTATGTAACGCACATGTACATTGCTAGCATGCAGAGTTCAAATATGTTTTTATGCAAGAAATGCAGGCCCACTAGAGTGAAGACCTTTACAAATTTAGTTTTGGATATAGATCTTCAAGTTCAAGGGAAAGATGATGGTTTATCTCTATATGATTTGTGATAAAAATTAAATTTAATAAATTACCTTTAAATATAATGCACCATACTGGCTTCTATCTCACAGTGTGACATGTAAAAGATGAATTTAAACTAATAAATTTTTCAATAAATACTACTTTACTTCTTTAAGAAGTTTCAACCTAGAATGAAATTTTCACCGGATTTCACACTTTTTGTGATAGATTTACATTACCTGCTGAGAGGAAAAGTCATGAAATGAGAACCTGAACATGCTCTATCAGAAAAATTTTTGCATGGGGCACTGGTAGTTACACATAACTAGTTTCTGTATTATCTTCAAACTGTGTATCATTTTAATGAGGAATTTATAGTTCATTTCTTGCTGATGTTTTGATATGTAGGAGAGCAGTGTATGAGGGGAAAAACCACCATAATCTTCATATTCTTGCTATTATATCTCACTGATATCTTCAGCAGTTGTGATTTTTGTTTTGTAAGAAGTGTAGAACCCAAGAAAACTCTGCGACCCCATGTAGTAAGGGTACTAAGTTGGCACACTTGTTTGTAGTTTATTGTAAATTAAATAAAGGTTAACAAGATATAAGCTCAGTCTGGAAGGCTTTAGTGAAATTGCAATAAGATCAAGTATGTTTTGTGTGATTAAGCTATACTAAACTTTTTTTTTTCATTTTTTTCACCAACCCATATAAACCACCTTTAAAACAGAAGTGCCACGGAATGGTATAAGTCCTGCTTCCTAGCTTTATTACTGGTTAAAATTGCCTGAGATGATAGATTCAGTATTCAAGGAATTTCCTGTGACATGAACATGACTGCAGAAATAATTTTCAACATTAAATTTGGTGAACTGCTGAACTTTGTTAATATTTTTTGCAGTGTTCAATTCATTTTAATAAATTGTACAGCACTAGTGGGGGAATGAAGTCCAAAGTCTGAAGATTGAAAGCCTGAACAGGTCAAAGAAAAAAAGCTGGCTTGCAATCTTGAGCCTGTTAAAACACTAACTAGAAAATTAGGCAGGAAAAACAGTTACAAAAATATTGAGAGTATCTTTGATCAGCTGGTTGAAGAGAAGTAATATGACAAACAGGAAATTACAAAGAATAACTATTTTGACTGTAGTGGAAATAGCGACTTAGGTAGCTGTAGTTCAAACTAGATACAGAATATTTTCCTGGAATTTAAAGGAAAGGTATCCAGATGTCTAAACATTCTGCTCAATGTGGCTTTTATTTCAAGTTTGGCAAGTCTTCAGAAAACTGGTAGACAAGTTTAGCTGGAAGACGTTTTCCAGTGTATTTACATAATTTCATACATATTTTATGCTTCTGCATTACATCTTTTAGCAGTGGTCATATTTAATTTTAGGATTCTTTTAAAACATTACATATAGTTGTATGAATTATTTCATTACCCCACGTCAAAATGCTTTGCATATTAAACAAACTTTTAAACCTGTGAACGGCTATAGTAAACATAAGTGAAGATAAACTATGGAGAAAGACATTACGGAGAATTTAGCAAAATGTCTCCATGTAATTGTAACATACTGTCCTCAAATGAGAAAAGAATGAACTGTGGTGAAAGGAAATTGTTGTTTCTCCTTTATGCACAATGACATTTTTGGTACTGTGTATTTTAAAAGTAAAATCGCATCTAAACATTCTTTGCAGATCCAATCAAAAATGGGTGCAAAGCATTTTGCTTAGAGTCTGGCACAGAGAAATCTTAAGCTACAGCAAAGATACAGCATGCCTAGACAATAAAGTACACGTAGATGTGAAATGTAACAGGTGGGGTCAGCTGTATGCTCTTGAAGGCTCCATGTCTTAGCAGCTGCTGTTTGATGAACAAAAAGCACAGTACAATACATTATAGCTAATCCTGCAGGATGGTGGGTGTCCTCTAATCACACCAGTATCAGGTGGTATAGCCGTCAGCATCTCCCTGCTTGTGGCTACCATCTCACCCTAGGGGGCCAGAGAGAACCTGCTGGAGTTGCCTCTGCTTCGTGCTATGAATATTTATCTTTCGAGTCTTATCTAGCTTGTTATGCAACAGGAGTGGGAAGTCTGCTTTTGTTTTCCCTTTTGTTTCAGGAATATTTCTGTGGTTGAAGCTAAATCGTATCATTCTAAAAAATCAAAGTTTTTTAGACCCAGGGCCCATGTTCCATTCTTCCATGAAAGCAAAGACTTATGACTTTTGGGGAAATGTTTATCCATATTTTGCATACTGTGTTTTTAATTAAATGAAGAGCGTAGACAGAATTGTTTATATACTGTGTGTATATGTAATTAAGGGCAAAAAAAGATTCCTTTCTAACATAATCAGCTGGGAGATAGCAAAATTATTATTCTGTATCCTGTTCAGAATTACAAATAACTCAGATGAGTAAAACAGCAGATACAAATGAAAACAAACTCTCTTTTCTTTGTTTCTGAGAAAGGGAAAAAACAGATATATAGAGAGAAATAATCATAATTTTTAATAACACTTCATTATGAAGGCACAATACATAGAGTGCTATCCATTTGATTATTTCAGCATATTTTATAAGCATTAATTAACCTTATTTCATTAAGATATGTATTGTTTGCTCTGCTCATATGTGAAATCTGATAGGATGGAGCGCTGCAGACCAGACTTTTCTGTTTCGTTTTGCACTCCTTGGGTGTTGGATGATCAGCATTCTGGAAGTCAGGCTCAAATTGCCTCAAGGTATTCCAAAACCTGTGAGGTATCAAAATTCAGTGACTGTGATTCAGGACACATTTCTGTGATTAGACACAGAAAACAACTCCATTGACACACTATTGTGGCCAAACAATACAAACTAGCTCTGTTCTGGAAGGCATGCTGTGTTAGCATGACACCAACAGAAGGGCATGTTAGTTCAGGTTGAATGCAAATACAGCTACATGGCTTCCAGACCATAGCTGACTCAGATCCAGAAAAATTTGAGGGTTGACAGAAAAGACATGTGTAGACCTGCCCATAGAGGAATGATACGGAGCAGTATAGCACCCAGATTCTTTTCAATGCCTTTCCTTGTGCCTTAACAATTGCTAGACCATCTTTCCTTTCTAAAAAGAGGTGCATGGAAAATTATAATAAAACCCAATGTCCTAATAAATATATGAGAAGCAACAGCAAAAAGCTACAGTGCAGAAAAGAAATGGGAATATTATGGATATGTTTATTTGTCTGAAAGGATATTTGCTTCAATTTTAGATGATAGAGCAATTTTGTGATACCATTCATACATCACTGTCTCTCTTC
The DNA here is from genome assembly GCA_013401275.1 of Pandion haliaetus. Classification (NCBI taxonomy): domain Eukaryota; kingdom Metazoa; phylum Chordata; class Aves; order Accipitriformes; family Pandionidae; genus Pandion; species Pandion haliaetus. The sequence continues at coordinate 27,840 of VYZV01008688.1, forward strand.
TTCATTACTGCTTAATGATGTAGAAAGAAGTGCCCTCATGTACAAAAGGGTTAAATGTGACATACTGAAAACAGTCACTGAAATATTTGGGTGGAGTTGACCTCTGAAAGAGAGGTAGTGTATTTCTCTGCTTTGGGGGAAGACCAAGAGTGACTGGACGTAGACCTTTGTATATGTTGTTCTAGAAACCCTTTATGGCGTGTATTTCATTGCAACCATTATCTATTCTTATATTTGGAAAAGACTTCTTAATATCAAACCTAGATATCTTTTTTTGTGAAAAATGAAGCAAAGATGGTCCTTCTCCTTCCTCAGTGGATGTGGAAAATATTTGCTGATGTTAGAGGAAATAACCAGAATGTAGGTTGTAGCCCACAACAGGCCCAGAGTACTAGAGAAAAGAAGCGTGCTAACAGTAGAATCAAGTCAACCATCTGAGTTACGAAGGGTTATCTCAAAGCAAAGGCCTAAGTTAAATCATAGTCAGAAACCAGGCTGTAGTCAGAAAACAAATAATTCAGTAAGGTCAGGATGAACAGTGAGAGAAGAGTGCAGCAGTGTAGGACAATCTGATGCTGGGAAAGGGCAGGAGCAGGAATCAGGCAGGCAGGAATCATCAGCAGAGATTGCTGGAGAGCCGCAGTCAAGACACCCAGCAGCTGGGAAGTGCCTGTGGGACTGCATCACAGAGCTGACAGACCAGCCAGGCTCACTGGCCAGTCCTTACCTTCTCCCCACCTTGGCCATGCCTACTGAATCCTTGCTGTCCAAGGAGATTGGCAGCCAACAAGTTGGAAAGTGAATAGTCAGAAGGGGAAGACACACATCATGTAGCACCCTATTCAGTCCAGTTCCAGGGATGAGTCAAAACTACAGATTAATTGTTCTAGGGATTCCAGTTATGTGGCCTTTCAAGTTCCCTGAATTAGCTGAGGCTCCAGCCTTGTCAATCAATCAGCTCCATAGCAGGTTGCCATCCAAAGCAGCTGAGGCTCACAGCTCTGTGCAGTAGCTGCAGTGAATTCTTGGCAAGGGGAGAACCCCTCATCTCGTTTCAAGCATGGGACTGATTCTGTGCAGCATCAACATGAAGTGTTTTGCAGAAAAAGCAGGTGTGCTGCAATTCAGCACATAAACTAGAGTAGAGGTCCAAAAGGAAATGGTAGTAACTGGCTCCTGGTGCTGTTTGGAAAGTCAAATGCATCCCCAAGCCATTCATTCTTTTGCTTTTATGTCACATTATCAAATGAATGTTCTTTGTGTACATTGCAGGAGAGCTCAGCATCTTCATGGCTATCCCCATTTTCCAGAATCCCCTTCAGAAAGCAGAAAGATCAGCTCATTAGGATCATTCTTTGCATTTAAAACAGGCATGCTGTCAGCAAGAAAAATAAAAGAGAGAGAGTATGTAGCTCTGAAACAAATACATCCGCAAGCGTCCAGAGCAGGAAGTCCCTGTTTTTTCAATGAGATTTTGACTTGGAATTGTGATTGATGTTCACAAAACACCCTGGAGATGAGAGGCAGTATGTTAAAAGTGAGTAATTAACTAACTGAATAATAAAAATTATTACTATCATTAGATTTCTGGCTCAGTCTGAACAGTTAATTTTTCACCTAATTTAAAAGCTAAACTATTGTATTTGTATTTTACTTAGGAATGAGACCACGATGTATCAGCATGCAAACAAAACTCGGAAGTTTGTCAGAGAAACAGTAGGAGCCAGGCTGAAGGCACAGGTATCCTCACTTCTGATTAATTTCACCATGAGCTGAGGATGCTGCACACCTCACAGGAGCTTCTTAATGAGTGACATAATCTCTTTTCCATAGTTTAGGCAACTGAATGAGCTGAATGGGCTAAATAAAAGGAAAATTTATACAGGCACAAATAGACATGCAAGGACATGGATTATGTAGTACATCTATGTCCATTCGAGGTATACCATTCGCAGGTATGTCCTCTGGGCCGGAATTCAGCATGTGTTTTTCAAGACACAAACTTTCTACCATCCACTCAATAAAACTTCATGTCTATGCTAGGAGACCTACACCAGAATCCTGTGTCTTTCTGCAAGGGGAGAAACCAGAGGCACATGTCCATACAAGATCAAATCCTCTTCGTAAAATGATAAGAACATATCCAACACGCATGGAGACAAATGCACTACATTCAGTTCTCCAAGAAATATTTGGAGCATAACTGCACCTTAGTGCATTGACTCTCATTCAAGCTGCATCTGAGAGGGAAGACAGAAAATACTCAAACTGTGGGTCTCAGTGTGCATATATCTCCCTTGAGTCCACTTGGAGAATAAGGACATAATCTGCAAGATTACATGGTCTGGATTTTAGCACTAGGTACTCTAGGTTCTAGCTCCAGTTCCACTACTAACTTTTGCTACTGTTGAACAATTAAACCGTGTATTGTTTTTGCCACTCGTACACAGAAGGAAGAATGCTCACTCGTGTTTGCCATTCTGAAATGCTGTTGAGGGTCTGACATTAACATATTATAAAAATATTATCATATTTCATTCTTCCTAAATGGAGCAATCTTTTCAAACTGACAGTTGCATGAGACATTTCTTGGCTTTGCTGTTGTTTTATTCTTCTCATTTGCTCTCTCTCTCTATATATTTATCATTTTTTTTCCTGACAGGATGATCTGAGGGCACTTCTTAAACACAACAGGCTGTGAATAGATTTAGATAATTTGGGTTTTAATTTTCCATGTAACTTCTACCTTTCCAAAAGATTTCATTTTAACCATCCTGAAATTCACAGAGGAAATCAATCTGTATCATTATAAGTCTTAAACTCTCAGGGTCATATGGCAAGATCAGAGAATCATTGATTGGGTTTTTGTTTGCTTGTTTTTAAGTTTTTGCAACTCTTTTCAGTACAAGCAAACATCTGGAAGTAAGAGTCAAGGGTAACTACTTACTACATCCAAAGACAATCATAGTGATGCAGCAGCCAGAATGGTCTGAACTTCTCCATTAGCCTTAATTACAAAATCCTCTACTACCACAGGAAAGGAGAGTGACAGAACAACTTGCTTGAGCAGCAGCAGGAGTAGGCACCATCTGTGCCCCATTTAGAGCAGTCTCATGAAGAGCTTTGGGTAGTTTTCATTGAACCGTGGATACTGAATTAAGGCGGCCTCAAGCTCGTGTTTCAAGACAACTGAATGGAACTGAAACAAATTTTTGGTTTGAGAGTATAGTTCTCATCTGCCATAACAATTTATTTGAAGTAAGTATCTCCATTTCAAATTATGTGCATTTTATTGTTATAGAGAGCTGTGGAAGATTCATGTACTATTAATGGAGAGAAATCAGTTATCCTTTAGGCCATGTTATTCTAACTGATTTTTCCACATCCCAATATTGAGAGCAATAATGGATCAATGAATGAGAACTTTGTTGTGAGTTAAGTAGCTTCACTATAAGGATTATACTGAACTGATGCGGACATAATATATGTGAATCAACAAGTTGGAAAAAAAACAGATGGTAATTTATGACTGTATTGGGGTTGCATGACAAGGTTTTTGGGAGTGGGCAGGTACAGGGGTGGCTTCTGTGAGAAGCTGCTAAAGTTTCCCCTATGTCTGGTACAGCCAATGCCAGCTGGCTCCGAGACGGACCCGCCACTGGCCAAGGCTGAGCTCATCAGTGACAGTGGTAGTGCCTCTGGCATAACTTATTTAAGAAGGGAGAAAAAGTTCCTGGGGCACAGAAGCTGCAGCTGGAGACAGGAGTGAAAATATGTGAGAGAAACAACCCTGCAGACACCAAGGTCAGTGAAGAAGGAGGGGGAGGAGGTCCTCCAGGCACTGGAGCAGAGATTCCCCTGCAGCCCATGGGGAAGACCATGGTGAGGCAGGCTGTCCCCCTGCAGCCCATGGAGGTCCACGGTGGAGCACATATCCACCTGCAGTCCATGGAGGACCCCATGCCGGAGCAGGTGGATGCGCGCAAAGGAAACTGTGACCTCATGGGAAGCCCACACTGGAGCAGGCTCCTGGCAGGACCTGTGGCGCCGTGGAGCAAGGAGCCCATGCTGGAGCAGGTTTTCTGGCAGGACTTGTGACCCTGCAGGGGACCCACACTGGAGCAGTCTGTTCCTGAAGGACTGCACTCTGTGGAAGGGACCCACACTGGAGCAGTCAGTGCCTGAAGAACTGCAGCCCGTGGGAAGGACCCTACATTGGAGCAGGGGAAAAGTGTGAGGAGTCCTCCCCCTGAGGAGGAAGGAGCAGCAGAGACAACGTGTGATGAACTGACCACAACCATTCCCCATCCCCCTGCACCACTGTGGGGAAGGAGGTAGAGAAAATCAGGAGTAAAGTTAAGCCTGGGAAGACGGGAGGGGTGGGATGAAGGTGTTTAAGATTTGGTTTTATTTCTTATTATCTTAGTCTGATTTGATTGGTAATAAAATTAAATTAATTTTCCCCAAGTCGAGTCTGTTTTGCCCATGATGGTAACAGGCGACTGATCTCTCCCTGTCCTTATCTCGACCCACAAGCCCTTTGTTATATTTTCTCTCCCCTGTCCAGCTGAGGAGGGGAGTGATAGAATGGCTTTAGTGGGCACCTGGTCTCCAGCCAGGGTCAACCCACCACAATGATGTAGGCTGTACATGACCCAAGCATGTAGGAGAACTGCTATCATACTTCAACTCCTTATATTAGTGACTAAAAAAGGCCAATTAGTTCTACTTTTTCTTCTCCAAAGCTGAAGAAGGAAATAATAACATTTTCATGCATCATAAAAGAGCCTCAGAAATGGAAACTCAAAGATATATTTAAAAACAGTAAGCATTATTTCATCTAAGAGTTGCTTCTGTAAAACAGTGATGTCGATAAAAATTGAAGCTTCTCTGCACTTTGCAGGATCAATCCTTGAAATTCTTTCCACAATCCAAATTGACAGCATTTTAGAACAATTGTTTTTCATTATGGGTACTTTAATTCCCCTGCTTCTAAACCAAATCATTTTTGTTTATATACGAAGTGTCAACAGATACTGTACATATTGAACTCATAAAAGTCTTCTGTAACACACAGCTAAGTAAAGAAGAAAAGAACTGAGGCATATACCAAAATGCTAGTCAAAACTATTAAATTGTACTTTTAAGGGTCCCACTGCAGACAAAAGCTTTTCTGTTTACTCACTCGAAGTAGTGGCAGTTAACATGAATACATTAAAGAAAGATAAGTGATAACACTTCTAAATTCTGCTAATCCTCATCTTCGCTTTTTGTCTGTGACTAGAAGCTATTTTGTCATGAAAGCACCAAGACTTCAGCAGTTTACATTTAAAGAAACTCTTTTTTCCTTCTGAGCTCTTAGAATATGCAGCAGCTACCATAACTGTCTAGAGTTGGTGCTATAGAAGTAAATTTTTTTCTTTTTTTTTCTTTTTTTTTTTTAAATTTTAATCTTCAAGATCGGGAAAATATAGGGTTTGTTTTGCATAAATTCTTTGAAAAGAAATATCTTTGATTTTAATATTTTTGGAGTACTATTGATGTAAGATCAAACCTTCTTTAAATGGTTAGGGATAAAATATTGAAGTAATACAATACAGCAGTTTTGGGACAAGAACTGCATAAATCAGCTAAAGGCCCTTTAAAGCACAACTGACTGGCAAAAGCAGACCCATTTCAAAACTGTCATAACACCAGCTTGTTTTTCAATTCTATAACTCAGAATGTCTGGATTTCAATAACTTTTTTTTTTCCTTCGGGGTACAACACAAATATTGTAACTAAAACCACTATACAATCTCTGTGTGTCTGAGTACAGCTATTATATACAGACTAGATCGTCCTTGTCTCTTTTCTATAGGCAGTATGTATGTGCAGCCATTTAATATTTATTTCCTCTAGTAGTCAAAATGTACAAAGTAGCCACAAAGAATAAAAGACATAGACTCTATCTCAGGTTGTTAAAGTCTACGGCCTGATCCTGCCATGAGTTTAAGAGGAGGGGCTCCTATGGAGCCCCATTGGTTCCTGCTTGCCTGTGCAGAGCTCATTGCAGGGTCACAGATTAAATTACTTCTGTAAGCATTGGTATTAAATGCCCACTCACAAACACCTCGAGATGCATAAAAAAGTGTACTTTTTAAACATGGAGTGGGCTTCATGAATGTGCGTAACAACTTGAAAGTGCTATAGTTGCATTCTTATGTCTATGCTGTTCTATTTCCTCTCTACTAGCAGACCTAGTCTGTGTGGCTGGGACATGATTTTTAAATTAAGTAGAATGTTAAATAAACTCATGCAGATGATATAATTTGTGAAAGTGTATTTTACTGATTACAAGGGGTTTTTTCAAATGATGGTGGCTTTCGGATCTATCACGACAATCAGCCGAAAAACGACCAGACTTTTCCATGAGGTAATCAGGGAGAATTAGAGTTGAAATAGACATAAGCACCAATATTATGTGCTCATGGAAATAAAATATATTAGTTAGAATTTGTCAACAATATAGTGATCCATACAGCCTCAGACAAATCTGGAGAATGTTAATATATATCCTATGAGAGCCTAGTCTCCCAAGGCACTGTAGTGAGTAAACAAGAAGAGGAACAATATGGCCAAAGATTAACAAATATTATAAAATCAGAAACATTACACAATAAAACACTTTTTCTTACAAATTAATCAATATAACTTTAAAAACATATTTTAGTTTTGACTAGTTAAAAAATTATGATGGGCTTCATATATTCTGTCAACATTAGTTTGTGTAAAAAAAATAAAACCCAGATAAAACACTCAAAACCTTGCACCAATTTCAAGCCTCTTTTGCAAGCATTTCAGTGGATGAAATTATTAGCAAGTGATAAACAAATAAGAAATGTTAAATCCACATCAAAGAGTATTAATGTTGGATACCTGACTTCATGTGTGCTAACTGCTGCAGGAGAAAAAGCATCAAGCATGAGCTATTTACAAAATCAATTTTATGAAAAATTATGTTCCTCAGGAATCTAGAATAAAATTGTTTGCAGAAACTACTCAGCCTAAATTTTTGAATAATATATAAATATCAAGTTAATTGTGAATTGGTCACAGAAAATCCAGGAAAGAAAAGGAGAAAGGATATTTGTCAGCTAAATTATTCACTGTAAACTATTTGCTCAAGTCCATTTATTATTTAATTAGTCATTTGACCAGCAAGTTTAGCACCTGTCAGATCCCCTCCAGGAGCAGAAGTGGCAGACAGCAGTGGAGACAGCAGGGCTGAGGGAAGAAAGCAGTTCCTGCATTGTGCTATGGGACCGACTGCCCAAGCTTGCATCTGACTGCAGGGCCCTGCTGAAGACCATCCTCCAGCCAAGCTAGCTCCACAGCAGTACCTCATCATCTCCCTGAAGTTACAAATTCACTAGATGGGGTACTGGCCACATGGTCATTACATGCTGCTGGCTAGACGTTCTGACAGGGCTTATTGAGACCAGGTAACGATTAATGGAAGGTATAATGAGAATGAACGGGCTCATTCCCAGGTGGCAAAAAAAAATATCCCCAAAGTCTGAAGAACTGAGAAGTTCTTTTAATTAGCATGCGACTAAAATGTCAAAACTTTCATTCTTCCCTCTCCTGCTGACAATATCACAACTGACTGACTACATTTTTTTTTTTTGAGTTCTAACATGGTAAACACCTTTACCTTACAAAAATCTATTTGTCTGTGTTCTATATATGTCAGACATTCTTCTGCTACATTGATGCAGCTTCCATTGCAGTTATTGCAATGGGAATTGTACTGATATTACAGGAGAGTTGGCTCAAGGTGATTACTTATTATATTTTCAGTGAAGAGAAAGCTGGTCTGCAAGTTCTAATTATTCTGGTAAAAATTGTCCCTGACACAGTGCCCAGGAATCCAGTTAAGTTACACCAGAGATTCATTTTTCTCATTATAATTTTTTAATTGTAAAAAGAAGCACAATAAAGTTTATTTAAATTTTACAGTAGTTCCTCTTTAAAAGGTCAGTTTAATATTTAATTTGAAATCGGGTAAAATGTGTGTGGGGAGGGGAGGTGACAAAGTAATATTTAAACAATCAGACCTGACAGATGCTGACAGATACTGTCTAATATTCCTGCATGCAGATTGCATTGTGAGTCACAAGGCTCAAGGTCATGCATCTATAACCACCCAGAAGGCTTTCTTCTCCACTTGATGCACAAATTTAAGTTCCATTAAAGCTAATGTAAGATACAGATGCTTACTGGAAATAGAATAGGCCAATCTTCCAAAATGCTGTATAATCAGTAGTGATGTGATTCATAGCCATCGTTCCTAACCTTGGTAAATTATTTTGCAGTGATTAAATAAAACACTCATGCAACAATAAACCTGTTACCTTATCATATACAAAAAAATTCTCTTGGGGATATGATACTAGGAAGAGATTGTCTGGCTAGACCCTCCTCTCCAAAAGTCAACGCAGGTAACGCTTTTTAAATTTTTTTTCAGGCTCTGCAAAAACATTGACTTTCCAGCAAAGTATTTCAGCTGAAAAATCTCAGTACATTGGTTGAAATTGTCATTGTGATATCTCATGGGAAATTCAGTTCAGGTGGAGATTTTTGTGTCACTCAAGTGCATCAAGAGCATCCCAGCTGATGGCACGCTCCATGCTTCTTTCTCTTTACTCCCCAAGGATACCCATTTGCATGAAAAGCAACTGCTGGAGACCTGCTTGCTACTCTGTGAAAAATTTAATGATGATTTCTTTCCTTCCTTCCTCCCTCCCTCCCTCCCTTTCTTCCTTCCTTCCTCCCCATCCTCATGGTAGCTACAGGGCCTGCCACGTTAATACACAACTTGGCCTTTCCTCAGAAGCAGAATGCACAAAGCATTGGTTTCCTTTGTGCATATGGAAAGGTTCGTCTTGGCACATGACCTCTCTACCTAGACCCAACACATTCCATTTGGACAGGCCTTCATGTCACCCTTTGGGGTACACTATAAAGTCCTGAGAATGGCTGGCTGGGAGGGAGTCACAGGGAGGCTTGGGGAAATTCCCCCGGAGGCACCAGTTGAGAAAGACTAGGAAAAGCACATTACCTAATCTAACCACAGGTCTGAAAGCAAGCCTATATTTGTTCCTGGGATACTAGAATATTTTTATTTATTTTTAGTTTTCCTCTGGTTGTTCACTGAACTTTGTGTTAGAGAGAGGTGAATTTTGAAATCACTTGATTCTAGCTAGGGGAAAATGAGGTTGGGTGGGATGTATGTAGATTTATAAAAATCACAGTCACTTGTTTGCAGAAGTATTAATGTGATTTTTGGCTTTGCCTGCAATAGAGTTTGTTGCTGATTCTCTCCATGTCTGTAATTGATCCTAGCTTACAGTTACCACAAATCTTGAAAGATATTAGGTAGGGGCAGCAACATGATTGTCTGAGAACCCCAGGCTCATTTTTTGATAAAAAAATCCCTGTACGCAACTCTTAGTAGGTGAGCTCTCAGGATCTCCCCATCTTCTTTTCCCTGCCAAGGTGGAGTTTGGCTGCCTGTCCCTTTGACACTTCTTGTCATCTTATATCAGTACAAAAGCCTATCTCAGGGGAAGGGAAAAAAGCTAGAGACCTACTGGGTTTTTTTTCACTCCATGAAAGCAGAGTTTCTCTTTACGTTTCAGGAGGGGCCCCTCAACTTAGGCTTTAAGGAGTTCAAAGATCAGCTCTTCCTCTAATCACAGAAAACACATCAGAGTAATCAACATGCTGGGAAAGGAAGGGCAGAAAAATTATAGGACAATTTAATAGTGATTTATTGAAAATTGGTAACTGGCAGCAGCACTTTATGGAGGAATCTCTGGATCAGCTCTATATTTTACGCCTACTGTGGTTATGAAAGAGGAAAATAAATGGAACCTGATCCCTAGCTGAAACGGAAACCTCTTGTTACTCACTGCCTTTGGGACATTGGCATTTCCCACAGCGTAACCTGCTATTTTTCTAAAACATACTCCCAGTTTTTTAGGGGGTGCATTGTATTTACAGGAAATCAGGACAGAGTACAAGACTTATATTAACCACTGTTTTGTATCTTCAACTTGTGTGCCTCCTTAGTGTTTGTGAATGAGGTGTCCTGGTCTGCGACAAACACTCCAGAAGGCATTGTGCAAGCATCTCTTACATAGGTCAGCCAATGCACCTCAATGTTGACCTGCCACAGCTCCATTATATCAGTCCCAAAGCTCTCTTAAGCAAAAACAGCCAGTCATGTAAAATGGTGCCATTGTTTCATGATGTGCTGAAACGGGGACTAGGATGAAGCCATCAAACTTATTTTCACTTGTAACTCAGCCTAGTGAACTGTAGTCACGAGAGGCAGAATACCTACAGCTCCTAATAAAAATATAGTTGCGACAAGAAAGTCTTACAATTAAAGAACACACGGGCATTAGTGCTATTAATTCCTATCTGAAATGGCCTATTCAATATAAAATACATATTAGTAACACTACTGAAGACCTGAGCATATTGATAATGATGAGTAGGGCCAGGAGCAATAAGAAAAGGAAGTATAATGAAGAGATTACAATCAGAAAGGGTATTAAGGGAAATCTTGCTTAATGAGGCTATTGGTATCAAACTACATTATTCATAGGGACTTCTGATTAGAGACAAATGTCAAATGTAACATACATTTCTGGGTGGCAAGTCTTCATTTGCATTTCAAATAAACACTGTTGGTTCTAGGCTTTAGCATAGCAAACTGTACTTTTAGTTTTTGAGTAAGTTTTGACACATTCACAAAACACCTTTAAATCAATAATGCAAAAGAGGAAGTAGGGCTCTTGAACATAAAAATTCATTTTGACTTAGAATTCACCCAAAATCCCATGCATTTAGCATTAACCAGTATTTCTAAAAACAGGATGGATAAGGGCTACACAAGACTACAGATTTCTCCATTCTCCAATTTTCTTCCTATCTTTCCTTGCTGTGTATGTCTGTATTACAATCAAAAGTGCCTTCAGCCTTAGAAGCTATGGCTGTACCACTTGAGGGCAGTGGATGGCTTTCTGTTCTGAATTTGAATAGGCATTTTTCTTTCATTTCACTACATATGCACTTCTTTCTCTATTCTGGGCACCAGTTCTCTGTTTTCCTCTCGTCTTTCCCAAATCCTCCACCCTTTTGTGGTTTTTCACTTCTTCAGTAATTCAGTTTACCCACTTCACACAATGGGACATTTCCCTTCATTTAAGATATGCCTTTCAAGGTGCACTTCTCAATCTCAATATACCAACAAAGAAAGAACCAACAGAGAGTTAAGTCAGATTGGGCTTCTGAGACTTGTTTAATAAAGCAAGTTGTTTAAAGCTACATTTTAGCAGCTTGTGATACAACTTCACAGAGATAGCTTTGATGTTCTCTGTAAGTATGTTGGCAGAAATCTATGCAATTTGTAGAAAATTATTCTTAGAACACCTCAGTGTATATGGTAAACAGAATCAGCATAAACCTGTCTTTTTGCAATGAATTCTTAAAGCATGTCATCAGTACTATCATAATTTGATTTGAATAAGAGTTATATTATGTGAATAAGAGTTACGTTAATTAGTGCTGTAGTTTTAATTGAGCAGAGTGTGTGATGGCATTTATTCAAATTCTGATTAACTGTGTGTCCTAAATGTTTGGTAACACTTTGTCAAAAGTGACATAATCACTGTTATTGTCCTTAGCACTGATTGTTGGAACATGAATCATACTGAATTGTTTTGGTATTCATGTGGGTCTAAAATGTAATACTACAGAAATCCTATCGTAATTTTCCAAAGCATTAATTAGTGCTACTATACAAATATGAAGAGATAAGTTACATAAGGAAACAGAAAGAGCCACGAATTTAAAATTCCTAATTAAAGAAATTTCACTTTTGATGCCTAAGGGTGGCTGCCTGTATATAAAAAAAATGTCAAACATCTGTATTTATCAGTAAGGCAAGTGGAAGACCCTCCATTTCGCTCTGCTTACAGTTTGTACTGTAAGCACAAAGTGTGTTAAATGACCCTATGCCACAAGTTGCCCTGAAAGTCAGCTTGCAGGACCCCAGGTCCCATGATACATTATGGCACTGGCTCTCTCTGGGCAGCCACTTTTCAGCCCTGTGCTTCCAACCTTGTTTCTTGCCTTTTAATGAATGTCTACCCAGAGTGTTGCAGAAAGGTCCAGACTTGCTCTGAGCACAGCTAGCAGCAGAGGAAGGATTCAGATGTAAGTTTGGCTCTTACAAATGGTCAGCGTCATGCCTGGATAGAGGACTGAGGCTCATTCCCTGTCTGGGTTCTCCTTCCCTTACAGCACAGAGACTTGGGGGAACCAAGAAATGGCTCCAACAGGAGGGATTCAACATTTCCCCTTCACACAAAGGAGCTGAACCCTCATCCCTGTAGTTTATGCCTAAAATGAAGATTTTCAAAATTATCACGAGTTCAACATCTTTGGTTTTTTTAAGCCCTCATTGAAACATGCTAGTGATATTTAATTTTCAGGGATGGGAGTTTGGTTTGACAGGCATTTCTCTAACATTTTTCAGCATGGACGTTAAATGAGGCATACAAAATTACTGGCCTCTTTTGAAACCTTGGTGCACATAGAAATTTACTTGGAAATTTAAGAAGTTTGAGAGATTAAGATTAAGAACATTAAAAGAATTTTTGCACTACATTTTAAAGAAGGAAAAAAAGCACAGATATTTAAAAACAAGGTCAAATGAAGAATCATCCTTAAATGACATTTTTACATTTATAGCAATTCTTAATATCTGCAAATGAAGAATTATCCCTTATTTGATGTTTTTAAGGCTGTGATTAAGAGTAAAACCGTCAAAGGTAGGGATGCCTTAAAATGATGGTTTTACAATCACACTGTTCTGAGAAAAATGCCAGATGAACTACTTTGTGCATTGCTGTTTTTAAGTACATAACTATAAATTTAAGTGTTAGATTACATCAGTATTGGTGTTTTTCAGATTGCTGTGCTTGTAAAGACATCGTTTTAGTATAATCCTTCCTTTAATACTTTTATGATCACTCCGACATTTAATAAGTGTAAGTGAGGAATTTCTCTTCATCTGATGCCTATAGCCATCTAGTTATATGTGAAAATATTTTCAGCACTGTATTGTGTTGAACTATATGTATCAATAAATATATGACTATACATACATAAGTTAAATCAGACAAACAACTGTCTAGCTAGCAGGCGTTTTTATCTGGTCAGATTTCAAGCTTTCTGCAAAAGAAATCCTTGTCCCCCAGTTCAGATGTTGTTACATCATTTGTGGAATTGTCTTCTCGTGGCCAGTAAGGCTTTACTGCTGATGCCTGTGCTCAGCTTAATGCCAAGCCTATACACGTTTTACAGCACTGCAGTGTGCTTCCTTCATTGCCAGCTCACCTTGTCTGGTTGCCTGTCCAACTTGCACTTGGCCAGCTGGGGCACATGCATGGGCGAGTCCCTCATTACCTGGTGAAAGAGCTGTAACGCAGGACCCCTCAAACAGAGCATTGCGGGACCTATTGTGGATACGAAACAGTGTGGTAGGCCAGGGGGAATAGAGAAAGGAAACATTCTCCAGAACCCCTAATTAAAGATTATGTCATAACGGGTAAGTACAAAGCTTCAGATTGGAAAGAGGGCACGTCTTTGAGTTTCAGCATTTTTGAGTGCTTGACATCTCAGTATCATTGGGTCCTTTAGCATCATTTATCTCAATAAGTGTGTCTGTGTGCTAATTAGTATATGTGTATATACATGTGGAGGTATGTGAGTATAAAGGTACCTATTTTGGGATATTTCATATTTTCATGCTTTTCTTTGTGGTATTTGAACAATTGGCTTTCTTCCTCAAAAAGAGTGGAAATAAGCCAGCAAGTCTTGGGTTTTAGGGTTTTTTTTTGACCCAAAGTTCTTCTACTTAAGTTTCTGCACATTTCAGACAAATCTTTTTATTTGGAGAATGACCACAATACCCTCTGGATACTTTAAAGACATAGTGCAAGCTTTCTTAGTATGAATCACTGAACAATACTCAATTTTGCTCTTCCAATTTTTCTAAAAGATCACCTTGTTTAGAAGTTAATTTTTACACATTTTTGGTTTTTTTTCAGTAGTCTCTTTAGGCATTGACCTCACTTTGGCTCTTTTTTTTTTTTTTTTTTTTTTTAATTTAGCCTCACAGATTCTGCCATGAGATGGGCCTTTATAAATTAATAAGGTAATAAAATGAATAAAGCTTGATGTTACATTTCTTAGTGATTACTGTAATGTTAAAAACATCAAATGAAACATTAACTTCATTTGATGTTTTTATAGCTAGATATACTGAAAAAACATCAAATAAGGATACCCTGAATTTCACTTTTTCACTTGGGACAAGAATGTTTTATGCATACTGTCTAAAGACTACAGTGGAAACTTTATAATACATGTGTTATCCATCTATATAATTTTCCATTCTCTTTTGCCTTCTATCACTTTTAATTTTGTTTTATCTTTTGCATACTTTTTCTTTGCTTTGTGACCCAATCTATCTTCATTCCTTCATTATTAACAATTAAAAGCATTTCAGTGAGCCTGTAGGTTCTTCATAGTCCTCTAACATTCTTGGAGCTCTTGCAAGACTGGATCTTTCCAGGACTAATGCCTGGTATTTTAGCCCACCTCTTTTCCCACATGTTTATTCTAGAAAACAAAATAGCAGAGGCCCACTTCTCAGCCTGTGATCTCCCACAGCATCAAACTACCAGTATATTTGCTGTCATGGTTTTGGTCTGGGTCACCAAGAGCTCTCTGTCAGTGCTTCAGCATGGTTTAGTTGGTTTAATGGACTAGAAACTATTCACAATAGGGAGATTTTAAATTTTGGGGGAATAGGAGAATCCAACTCTATGGATAGATTTTGTATAGCAGTCCTCCTCAGACCTACTAAACAATCTTTGCCATTTTAGTTATTAATAAGGAAATAGTCAATGGATTTTCTATAGACATAACAGCAATTGTTTGTCTTCACAGAACCATTGCTTAAACTTCTTTGGTACAAAATGCTGACCTGTGGTGATGCTTT
>VYZV01008689.1:12683-34814 GCA_013401275.1 Pandion haliaetus
GTGGGAGGGACCCCACGTTGGAGCAGGGGATGAGTGTGATTAGTCCTGCCCCTGAGGAGGGTGAAGTGGCAGAAACAACATGTGATGAACTGACTGTAACCCCCATTCCCCATCCCTCTATGCCGCTGGTGGGGGTAGGTAGAGAATGCAGGAGTGAAGCTGTGCCCATGAAGAAGGGAGGGGTGGAGGGAAGGTGTTTTGAGATCTGATTTTATTTCTCATTACCCTACTCTGGTCGATTGGCAATAAATTAAGTTAATTTTCCCCAAGTTGTGTCTGTTTTGCCTGTGACGGTAATTGGTTAAGTGATCTCTCCCTGTCCTTATCTTGACCCAGGAGCCCTTTGTTATATTTTCTTTCCTCTGTTCAGCTGAAGGGGGGAGTGATAGAGCAGCTTTGGTGGGCACCTGGCATCCAGCCAGGGTCAACCCACCACAAGTATTTGCCTTAATAAAATTAGGCATTTTACTAAATTATAAAGAAATGTACACAGTTCTTCAGTTCTGCCATACTCATGTTGCTTTTTACTTTCTCCATTTTTAACAGCAGCCTTTCAAGACTGAGTAGATTATTACATGCTTTGACATAGCCTCCAAGCCCACTGTTGGCTCAGCCAGTCCCTCTTGAATTCTCATAATCATTTCACAAAAACTTTGTCCTGACAGAGGGCAAATGTTCCAAAGAGCAGCTCAGTGAAGTACTGTGTAGTTTTTATGATAGGGCAGTTTCCTCCAGCTCTACATGTTCAGCCTGGTTAACTGATGCAGGAGAAAAGCGAAATAATTCAGTTTTTTTTCCTTTTTATTTTATTCCATCCCATTCAACTGTAGAGACAGTTCCACACAAAGGATTCATGGTCAGACAAAGAGTGACTTTATACCTGCCTGGGTTTTTAGTGTTTGCTTTTCATCTCAAAGCCAAGCTCTTCAGAGTATGCATGAAATTCTGTCTCCCTGCAGGTCAGTGAGAAAGCTCCCACTGACTTTACTGAAGCTACAATTTCACTGAAGGTTTCAGGCTAGAAAGGCTTACCAGAAGACCTATAGTAGACTATAGCCCTAAATGTCTCCCTTGCTTGTGTTAGTACCCCAGAAGATCAGTCTGGCTGCCACAGGCGGAGGAAAAAAGGTGTGTATAGTGTTTTCAGTAGCAGTAGTTGATGATCCCATCCCTTACCCTCAACCGGAACAGCACAGCTGTCTCATTGGAGCTCACCCCTTCTACTTCCTACATGCTTCTTTTCTGTAGCAGAAGAAAGTGACCTCTGTCCCAGTTGTCAACTTTCCAGTGAAATAAACCCTATATTTGGCCTAAACGGACATTCAGGGGCACAGATCTTTCTGGAGACTAATCAAAACAAATCAGCCCAGCCAAAGAACAAAAAATACCTGTTTTCACTGCAGATCTTTGGTGGAGTTGAATCTGACATTTTTCTACCAAGGTGGGTGAAGGTAAGCTGTTCTACCACTATCAGGCTTTTCCACGTATGTTTTATGGAGCGTGATGTCTTGCTGAATTGTATTTGTAATTTGTTATCAAAATTAGACTTCGACTATCCTCTTATTTATTTGTTTGGATTTTAAAATATTTTAAAACAAAACAGTCATTTTATGTTTGTACAATGCCTATGCATCAGGCATTGTAAATAGTAGTCCCACTGTCAGTAGAAAGATTTTCTTACTTAACAGATGTGTTTCTTTTTTCCACAATTGGAATGACACTGAACAGAAACTGTACTTAGACGAGCTTGTCTCAGTCACAGGATTCATTTGCCACAGCCTGTATTTTAAATGATTCCTTAACCTCTAAAAATTACTGAGTTGAACACCACACGTAAGCACATTTAAATGTCATAACCTATTCATTAGGGGGAGGAATAGAAAGAGAAAAAAAATCCAAAGAAAGCCTAAGTGAAGATTGATTTTGTATGCATTTGCTGACATGTATCTTAGTTACAATGCCACAGTTAAGAATAATTACTGAGAAGGAAAGAAAAGGACAGAGAGCTGAGCTGAACTCTGTGAAGTTCAACTGTGCAAACCCTCTCAGCTCCAGAAGTGAAGTGACATTCTCTGACTTGGGTGGGAATTTGCATAATGTGGGAAAGCTTGTTTCTTATCTTCACATAGTTGTGCTTGCTCTGGAATGATCAATTTTCAAGGAGCATTTCAAAATATATGCAAAATAAGGGCTGTTCTTGAACCTCTGTAATCCCATATGCATTTTGAATGCACATTAGGGGACTGTTAGACATCTGATTTACCTATGACACTGCTTACATGCCAATGAACAACTTCTTTAATAGCTATCACAGACAAATAATTAAACATAAATTTAGAAGAAACAGAAATGATTAGTGAATCATCTCAGCATCTGAGGGCAAGTTATGTTTTGATGCAAGGTCATACTGTACAATTTTGTGTTGCCAACATCATGCTTGTTGGAAGAACTTCTCTTTCAGAAAGCACAGGTGTGCATCAGTCAAACAAAGCTATTTTAACAGTGTCTGTTTGTTTTTCTAGTACAACTTACTGGTTTTTATGTGTCCATGTGGATTCTGCAAAGAAACAAGAAGATTAAGCTGAAGATATGATCACTAGCTGTAGGTATCTCAGAGACCTAAGAGAGTCCTATTATTTCTGTCCATTGTCTCACACTCTATGATAGCAATGTACATTGTGGGTTTGAAGAATGCCTGCTAATGATTAAATTGTTTTTGTTCACATCAAAGATGAGTAGAATTTTACTGAATCCCTGAAAGATTTTTGGAAGTTAATACAGATGCAAAATAGGATTAAGAAAAGCTTGATTTGGATTTTGTGTTTGTTGGGGTTTTTTTCTTTTTTTTTTCTCCTTCCCCCCTTTCAAATGAAAAACTGAATATTCAAAGGGTCTAATTTTCCAAAAGGTAAGTAATCCAATTTCACTCATTCTCTGAAAGTACCACATTAAGAAAAACTTAATCTTGGGCCAAGGAGGCTCATAGAAATTAAGACTTTCCAATATTCTGTTCTACAATGTCTAAGTCATTGTAAGCTTAAGGCTTTGATATTTCTCTAATGCAATTTCCTAGTTGTAAACTTGGGATAATATTTTACTTCTTTCAGTACAGCAGCATGGTGAGAACAAACATATAAGAAAGGAAAGTTATTCTAATGCGTCGGTAATGAGAAGAATATAGTGCTGGCACAGGTGAGTCCTAGCCATGAATAATTTTACTAGAGGTAAGCTAAAGGATTCAAAGTTATGTACCAAGTATCATAAGACGTCTGTATAATGATGCTTGAAAAAATACCCTCATGCAGATTCATTTATTTATGCTATGACTCAAAGGACTATAAAACAACATGCAACTGTTTAATATCCACTTGAATTACTGTACACCGTGACTAATGTTATCAAATAAAACCAAAGCCTTTTAATAACATTTCTCACACTTTTCCATTTCTTACTATTTCTATAGTAAAAAAATTAACTATTATTAAGTTTTATTTTGTTCCCTGAGCATTTTCAGCTGCGGAATTTGGTGAAGAAGATTTAACTTTGAAGCTACTTATGAAATGTAATAGACAAGAAAAGGCACAGATGGCCTTTTTTTCCCCCTTCTTTGTACAATTGTCCTTGGCAAGATAAAATAAGTGAAATGAATCATGTGCTGTCACCATTATTGAGCAAGTCCTGATGGCTTTAGCTTGAGGTTAAGGTTACAAAATATCTCTGAATATTACAGCTTGCTTTCTCTCTCCATATCTCAGGCTGAAATATACTGCTTTTAAAATCTGTTTCTCCCTCCCTCCAAATCGATGCAATCAGATTTTGCTGGAAAAGTGAAAAATTATTTTCTTTAGCTTTTGTGTGTTTCTCTGAAACCAAACAAAAGCTCTTGACATTTTCTTGAACTCCTGAGGTAAAATTCCATATTATTTATCTAGGGGTTCTGTCTTCACATCAGAAAGCAGACTGTGCCTGATCTCTTCCCTGATGGTAGACTTCTTTACTGATTAATATTACTGAACTACTACCATACTAATACTACTTTTTATTTCTGCACACATGTTCAGTTTTTCATATACAGGAAAATATTCTGTTAATTATTTTTTTTTTCCAAAGTATGACTGGAGCAGCTCTATGCATTTCACAAAAATGATGCTACAGAAATTCAAAGTATTTGTAGTGTAACAATATTGGGATCAGATATGGTTGCCATAGGCAGATCTCAAACATTCATTATAAAATGAGGCTGAAAATAAACTCACATGCTGGCAAGTGCTGTGGTAAAATCTCAGGCCAGTCCCTATTCATCAAGGTCAGGAATCTATGTGTACATGTCACACCTCTTATTCAGTTTGCTTTGACAGGTTTGTTTTATGTAGAAACCTAACTACAGGGTAGGAAGAGTGATGTGGTGTGGGAATATGATGAGAGACACATCTGGACGCAAGAACCCGGAAGCATCTCTGTGCTCAGTAGTACAATAATATGCAGCCAGAAGAGTTTAAAAAGTAAACAAACTGAGGATAGTTACATAAACTTTCTTCATGAAGTTAATTGAAAAGGGGCTGAAAATATCCACAATTTTAAAGGCAGGAAAGGAAAATAATCAAAAAAAGAAAGAAATTGTGAGAAAAGTGACCTGTGGAAGTCATGTTCTCTAGTGAAGAATAGAAACATTTCTACCTTTAATTTTAAATAAGGTTCTTAGTGACTTACATTCTGAGGAAATGAATGATACAAACATTGTGTCAATGAATAATCTGTGAATAATTTAGAAGAGTATGTTAGATGGGATTAAAGATTAGGCTGTTTAACTGTAATATAAATCAGTACATGTGCATTCAGATCAGTTGTCTAAACATAGGTGTCCACTGCCATCTTCTTTACCTGAGACTGTCCCACATATATTCATCTGCCTTTCCAAAGAGTGCAGGTCTCCTGCAGTCTTGTGCCGATCTCAGGTGTCACTAAAAATACATATGTAGAGAAGTTTATAAAGCCCCTAATCAGTGTAGGTAATGGAGCTTAAGAGCTATTCAGCTGACCAAATGAACATGCCTAATTTAGGGTGACACGAGCAGCTTTCAAGGTAACATTGATCGTACTGACTAAAGACTTGCTTTAGGTGCAGACATATAGCCACTTTTGTACCATCTGAGATACACAGAATCTAAGACAGATGCTTAGAGCTGGCAGATGGGACCTGCAGAGAATCCATACCTTTCACACAAGACCTAAGGACATTTCAAAATGTATTGGTTTTCTATCTATGGGCAAGTTAGTACTGAATGCAGCGATCCTTATGGGTCCCTTCCAACTTGAGATAGTCTATGAGTCTATGATTTTATGAAATGTAAGTGGCTTGCACACATATCTACATAGCAAAATGTAGGTGTGTGTTATTATTTGACAAACTGAATTCCAACTATTGTGACTAAAGCAAACAGCCAGTAGGAGTGTGGCGAATAGTTTACATCTTCCATTATACAAATTTTCTATTTGAGTTTCTTTCTCCTTAAATTCTCTTAAGGTACATTAGAGTCCATCTTGTTTCATGCTAGTTTTAGTTAGGCCTTGATTCACTTGCCTACACCTAACCATTTCCGTGTAGTCCTGCCACACTGTGTGGACATTTCAGGTACCTTAAAAGATCTGAAATGGCAATGGATCCTTAGTTTGGCAAGGAAATTGAACCCTTAATGTTTAACTATGGAAAAAACACCTAAGGGTCTTGATGATGGCCTCAGCACACAAAAATCATGCTAATTATACATAACACACCAACTCAAATAGACTTCCTTGCACATGTTAGATATTGCAACCTTTACAGCATCTATTTTGTTGTCATTGCTGCTGTCTATTAAGCCACGGCAAGGATAACAAGCTTTAGCACAATGAGTAAGTTTCTTTTTCCACAAAATTCATGCATTAGAAATACAAGCAATATTCTTAACTGATATTCCTGGAGTAAGAAGACATAGTGGGTTAACAAGCCAGTAACCTGATTTTCTCTTACATTCAGCTGATACAGAATGCCATTGTACTCGTGTTGGATTCACCTAAAATGAAATGAAACATTTCTAGGGCTACTTCACAATGTAAAATGATGCAAATGAAAATAAAGGCTTGGATTGTAACCACAGTATGTTCTTGCTGAGTCCTGACTATAGTTAGGTTCACAGAAATTTAGAAGTTACTGAAATTCTACCCAGTGAGCCTAGGGGAAGATTTCTACTTACTATTTCAAAACCTATTTTAAGATTTCTGTTTATTTCATGCTGTGTAGGCTAAAATATAGGGGACAATGCAGATTGAGTTTTCAACATACATAGTTGAATATTTGAAGTTAGAAGTTTGCTTAAGAATATTTTTTCTTTTATTTTACTATTTCAGACTGGAATGGATTCATTTCTACTGCCCAAAAAGAAAGGCAAATGGAGGTTTGTGGACATTTCAAAACAATATCCTCATTAATGGCAGAAACTGGGTATCTACAAATCCAGAAAAAAAATTAAGGATCAGGCACCACATCAGTGATGTAAGTGGTCAGAGTGCTCTTTGAAAAGCATCATGGCAGCTAATCTTTTATAAAGTTGAAAAAATTATTTTGGATTGTAAATTTTATAATCTAGCATCTCAAAGATTTTTTCTAGAGTTCTGCCAGTTTTTATAGATTACCTTGAAATGGAAGGGAAAAAAGTTCTTCTATGTAAAAAAGGTATAAAAATAAATTTTATTCTTCATTCATAAAGAATGTATTTTATCAAAATTAAGAAAACAAAAACAAAAACAAAAACCAACAGTAAACCAACCAGCAACACAAAAGCAAAGACACTCTATTGTGCGGGAACAACCTCTGTCATGCTTCTAGTATGTTACTGGTGGACCTGTTTTTTGTATCAGTTTGAGCCCTTTCTTGTCCATAGAAATGTTACTGGGTTAAAATGCAGTTTTCCTGAAAATAAAAAGAAATTATGTAAGAAATATTTAGTGATTGTTCTGCACCAGGGAAAGGGGTGGGGGGCTGAGAGAGAGAGAGTGACGCAGGGAGGTTGTAGGTTTCTTTCTGGCTTTTAGTAAGAAAGGCCCAGCAACAAATGCCAAGATAAAAATGGAATAAGAAGAGGAATATAGATAACAAGTAAATCTCACAAATCTTCTGATGTTGGCAACCCATTCATGCAGCATTTGTGCAGCATCAGATGGACAGTGGATGGATTTTCCCACTTCATGCTGCGCAGATCCGCGGATCCCTCAATGGAGAGAAGTTCCTCCTTTTTGGTCATTTGAGCTATTACATGATTTTCTTACAAGAAATCAACCCTATTAATAAAGGACGTTTGCATGAGAAATTCTTGCTGCACTTTTAGGTAAAGGCAAGGCCATGCAGGTGGCCTAATTACCAGTACCAAGTGGGAGCTGCCTGGAGGCTCCTTGTTCTATGTTTATCCTGTGGCCAAGAGATCTGTGCAGCCCAACACAGCCTGAAGGCCGGGCTGGACATGCAGCGCAGCGCGGCAGAGGCTTGCACCTACTCGGATTAACTGTATTGTGGATCGTTAATTCCTCAACATACAGCAGCCTCCTGGTCAGGATCATTACAGTGACTTAAAGTACTCTGGAAAGTAAGTTCATCTAAAAATTTCCAAGATAATTAAGCATTTATCCTCCAGGTATTTTTAACCTTTGGAGAAAAATATGAAAAAGGTATAAACAGCAGCATGTTTTACTCAGTGTAACCAAGCCTGAGTATCCTCCAAGGACAATTTAAGCATAAGCAAATAAAATGGACTTAGAACCTTTCTTCCGCTGCACAAAAGAAGTTTAATTCACGTGAGCTGTGAAAGGAGGACACTTTGATAAGGAAAAATATTATTATAGTCTTATGAAGTTAAATATAAAAAAGTCTGTTCTCTCCACTGCCATTCACCATAATTATATTGCTGTCTGAATAGTTTGACTGAATACTGCAACATCAGTAAAGATGGCAGGATCTCATCCTAAATTTCAGTAAATCTCCCATAACACAGGAGACATACATGCAAGATTTAGTTTTGTAGTAAAAAAATCCAATAAATAACTTAGGCCTTCAGCGACAGGATAAAAGTGATATGAAAAAGGACAGATTTTTAGCCTGGATAAAAGTATCAGTGTAGCAGGCTGAAAGCGTACATAACTGTCGTTATGCTCCTCATTATTTTGCAAAAAAAATCAGTGATACATTAGCCACACAATAGGTGTTGCTGAGAAACGAGGAACTAACTCTTTGACAGTAATGGAAGCTTACTTGTAACCACCAGAAAAGAACGTTTAAGGTTCAGTAAAGAATAAGGGAAGGTAAAGAAAACTTATGACCTAGCATTTCCTTTTTCCTTTGAAAAATACACTTATTTTAGAACTCAGACCTTGCCTTTTAAGTTAATCCTTGTTTTAATTTTTTTCATTGCTAAAAAGAGATTTTTTTTATTAAGTGCTGCCTAACATGGAGTAGCCATATACTTTTCTCCATTAGAGGCTATTTATTTAAAAGGAGGATTTCTATCCTGTACATACAGATAGACACCAAAGAATCTATTTAAGAAGTGAAGGCTTATTTTGCATTACACACCTCTGGATCGAATCCTTTTGTGTTAGGCTTTTCAGAGACAATCACAGATCAGGCAGGTATTGTATTGCTTTGTGAGGTACACATATGCTTCACAGAAAGTAACTACTTGAACTAACTCGTCCAATCAGAATGATGCAGAGTTGTGTTTAAATTATCATTTTTCTGATATGAAAGGTTTTCGGTTATAGAACTGATGTTCATTCCTACAATTTCACCAGTCTAATGTTTAATGTTAAGATTCAGATATGACTTACTAAACCATAGTTAGGCTGGAATAACAGATCTCAGACAACATGTACTAGTTTTTCAAGGAGTACATAGTCTAAAGAGGTAGAAATATTAAATATATATCAGTTAATGTCATGCATTTTCCTTCACTGAAATTTTTAAATGGAATTTCATAGGCATAGAATCATTAGGGAACAGTTGAATATAGGGTTTTAATGAGATTACTTTGCAACATAGAGAACTATAGTAAGAATTATGCCCTTTAAACCTTTTTCTGTATTTTATGATATGGAATTCTTATCTCTTTTATCTGTTTGTTATAGTATTCATTTAACTTTGGGTGTAAAAATTCTATAGAACTATGGAAATAAAAATAGGTTTTGATTAAAGTATCCCAGCACATCTATATGGTTCTCTGCATCCAACAACAACAACAAAAAAAAAGTACTTTTTAACTTTGGTTCTAAATGGAACTAAATTTGACAATTATTTGTGACTAGTAAGGCATTGTGGTTTTAGTCCTTAAAGAATGCATAAGCAATTTTTGTAAAAAGAAAAAATCTTCAAGTTTATGTATTTGCTTATATGCAGTTATTTGTTTTTATTGCCTACAGGGTTGGATAACTTTTCTGTTGTACATACACACAAGTATGGCAGCTATGTTTTAAAATATTGATAGACATGTCATCCATTTACTTCATTGCAGGATGGAGCCCTAAGGAGCTATTAGAGCACTGTGCTCTTTGCTCAGTGGGCTGAAAAAATATACTTGACTTATTTCCCCCTATTTTAATATCTTTGTAAACTTCTGGTTACTAGGCTGAAAAGCTCTCCAAAGGAAAAGAAAAAAAGAATACAAAAAAAGAAAAAGATTAAAATGAATGAAGAGTTTTCTATTAGGAGCTGTAGAACACTGAATTTCAACATATATAATGGAACAGTTACAGAATCTCAACATCACAATGACAAACTTTTTTTTTTTTTCTTAATTTTTCTACCAGCTCCAAGAGCTCTATACTCACAGGCTGGTATAACATCATCCATTCATAGAGAGAGCTTGGTTTTATGGATTTTGTGGGGACCAGGAGGCCAGAAACATGTGTGTTCTTATCTGTCTTTGCCAATGACTTGTTGTGTGACCCTCAGCCAGTTTACTACTTCTTATCTCAATTTCAGCATCTGGAAAATGTGATTAATAAGAGCTACCTACTTCACAAGACTACAGTGGCCTTCATTAGTCAATCTTTAAACACTTATTTGAACATTTAGTTTAGGAGATGGAGCTCTGTGGTTTCACTTCATGCTAATTCCCGAAGGGCCTTTGTAGAAGGCTGATGTATTTGTAGGCAGATTAGCATCCCTGAAAGGCTGTGAATGCTGACTCTGTTGACAGGGTAACCTACTCACTCTAATGTCATGGAGGAATTTTGCTGGGAGATGCAAAAAGTGAACTGTAAACTCGATGATGTATAATTTTAGATGTATTTATTAAGCAGGACAGCTAAAGATTTCTGTTCCACGGCACACACGTTTCACATTCCCACAGATCAAGGTCCAGCCCCGCCAGTCTACTTTAGGTCGACAGAGCACTTGCACCAACAGCTTGACCTATCCAAGTATTGCTTGATGGCCTGGCCCCTGCACTCTTTGGCATGAGTCAGATGTCAGTGGATGGGTTCCCTCCAGGAGACAATCTATTACTTTCTGGTTTAGATCACAGCGTACACTGCCAATGGCCTCACTAATGTGGCACAGAATAGAATAGAATAGAATAGAATAATTTTCAGTTGGAAGTGACATACAACAATCATCTAGTCCAACTGCCTGACCAATTGAGGGCTGACCAAAAGATAAAGCATGTTACTAAAGGCTTTCACCCAGCTTTGTTGCCCCCCTCTGGACATATTCAAGTACCTTAACCTCCTTCTTAAATTGTGGGGCCTTTTTTTTTTTTTTTTTCTCTTCCCATTTTCTTTTACTTTCTTCATCTCTAATGCCACTTTAATGGTTGTCACCATGATTTCAACAGAGGTTGTCATCTTGTCTGTCCTGTCTCAAATTTGCTAGAAGAAGTTTGATGTTAGCAACAGTTACATAACAAAGTTAATCTTCTGCTTCATTGTTTTTCAGCTCATATCAGCTTAATCCAGTCAGTTAGAGCTGGGCAGAGGTAGTCAAGGTCTCATTTATTTGAGCAGTGCTTTCAGGTAGGCTTTACCCTTGGCGAGTTGCTTGTAAGTGTAAATACATGTCCAATGCTGCTCCACTCAAATTACAGAAATGTTTACCTAATTATCTTTTGAGGACATAAGTAGATACCTTTCTCATATCATACTTGTGCCTGAGTGCTCTTCAGCTGTAGGTCATGGGCACCTAAATTTACCATATTATAAGGGAGAAGGCAACCTGTGATATACGTTCTTAATATCCTATTATAGGCAACGGAAATCCAGAATGGGATGCATTTGCCTAAACATAGGCATCTCTTTCATTTTAAACCCCCAGGTGTCCTCCTCTAGCTGCCATCTAGACAAGTGCTTCTTTAAGGGCATTTCCTAAGGTCTTCCTTAGGTCTGTTATGACATCTCAAATGTTAGCCTTTTTGTGAGGAAGTGAGTGATATCCCAAACCATTACAGTCATACAATCATAGAACGGTTTGGGTTGGAAGGGACCTTAAATATCATCTAGTTCCAACCGCCCTGCCGTGGGCAGGGACACCTTCCGCTAGGCCAGGTTGCTCAAAGCCCCACCCAACCTGACCTTGAACGCTGCCAGGAATGGGGCATCCACAGCTTCTCCGGGCAACCTGTTCCAGTGCCTCACCACCCTCACAGTAAAGTACTTCTTCCTTACATTTAATCTAAATCTACCCTCTTTCAGTTTAAAGCCATTACCCCTCGTCCCAGCACTACATGCCCCTGTGAAAAGTCCCTCTCTGGCTTTCTTGTACGCCCCCTTTAGGTACTGGAAGGCTGCTGTAAGGTCTCCCCAGGGCCTTCTCTTCTCCAGGCTGAACAACCCCAACTCTCTCAGCCTGTCTTCACAGGAGAGGTGCTTTAGCCCTCTGATCATCTCCATGGCCCTCCTCTGGACTTGCTCCAACAGGTCCATGTCCCTCTTACCTTATGTTGCGGGCCCCAGAGCTGAACACAGTACTTCAGGTGTGGTCTCACCAGAATGGAGTAGAGGGGCAGAAACACCTCCCTTCAGTCAGTAGAAGCTGAAGTGCATTTCTGCTTTGCTTAAATTTGGCATCCACATCTCGCCACCAGAATAGTTCTCCATACTCCACTGACTGTATTAACTCAAATAAATGAAGCAGGATAGCTTAGGGTGATCTCAAATTGTATGGCTTCTAGGCTTAGAAAATTGAAATATAGCTTCCTATTTTCAGCTCAATAAGAAAGTAAAGCCTGTATGTTGATTACTTTTCTAGTGATTAAACTATTTTTTTTGTAACACGTTAAGTAGAAAGTAGAGCCAAATATCTGTACTTCTGTACTTCCAATAAATACAGTTTTCTGTTTCCAAACTCATAGTGTTACACAATTAACAATTTGCGGGGGAGGGGAAGGTTGGTCTTGGGTTTGGACTTTTTTTAGCATTTTAGCAATGTTGCTACTGTCACTGGCCTCTCAATATTCATTTTTTCTGTCTACTTGTCTGAGGAAATTAACAACTTTTATTTCAGAAGCAGATACACAACATTTATACCAGCCTCCTGCCATACTCCAAAGGCACTTAAATAGCTGCTTTGCTGTCACGATGTGAATGTTCTTGCTGTAGCATCTGGGACAACTCACATGCATAGTATTAAGTGTTTTTAAGTATACCGTCTAACCAGAAACTATGTCTGTTCAAGTTGATTCCAATAAAGATGATTGCCTTTATAAAGGTCAATTTCAACATAGCTTAGACCAGTTGTTTTAGTTTTGGTCATCGTAAACTTTTTTAATCCTGATCAAACTTTTTTGTTATCTTCCCATTTTCACAGAACTCAGTTTATTTCAGCTCACCCAAAGTCATTGTCAGGACTTTTATTGCTTAAAATAGTGGAGGATCATCACTGATGACTACTACTGATAATTCACATGTATCTGCAGAAAGCCAGGAATGTCCGTCCTGCACGTGAGACTTTAAATTGGACTGAGAGGGGGTTAACATGGTACAAACCCTGCTTCACAAAGAAATAACATTAAAAGTTGGAGTTTCAACTAATGTTGAAAGCGGAAGTGAGATAAATTTTAAAGCAACAACTCATATTTGCAAGTGATAATTTCACTGGGGGGCCAGCCACTTAAGCTTTTTCTTGCAAAGCTCATACGAGAATAACTTCTACTGGAATTGTAAACAATCTGTTATTTTGTTTGAGGAGAGGTAGTGACCAGTGTAAAGCCTATATCACAGTTCTAAATAATCTTGTCTAATATGGAGTTCTGATGCAGAAGTGTTTCCATCCATCTGTGCTATAGTCTTCACTTCATTTAAGATCTTTATTTCTTGGACTAAAAGTTTCATCTCAAACCCAAGAAGCTATGTACAAGAATCAGTTTATTAGTTGAAGCAAAGCATGCACTGACAGAACTATTTGGGATCCTGCAGATAGCTTGCATGCTTTTGCACAGTATTATGCTATTTTCTCACTGCACTGAACTAAAGAAATGGAAGGTATTGCATTGAGTATTCTGTTTAGCAAACAAAGGCCTTTCTATTTCAGTAGTTAGACCACCATAGATTATCAGAATAAAAGAACTACAGAATCATCCAGGTTGGAAGGGATGTCAATAGGTTTCTAATCCAACTTCCACTCAAACAAAGGTCAACACTGAATTCAGACCAGGTTGCTTAGGTCTTTATCCAGCTGAGTCTTGAAAACCTCCAAAGCCAGCGTTGTCACAGTTCTTCATGCACACATGGAACTTCAGCTCCTCCTGTTAATTTCCCTGGCTGTGTGCATTTGTGCACCTGCAGTTCAGGTGGGCCACCTTCTAACCTGCTTTATCCTTCACAAGACTTCACTTATAGCCATCACCCTGCCCCATGTACCCTTCCCTCACTTAAGTGCAAGCTTTTATCACCATCTGCTTATATGAATATTTAAAAGCCTTCATCACCAATCTGGCAAGTCCTGTTGGCAAGAGTGCTCATACCACACACTTTGTCAAACAGATCTCATGTCTTCACTAGCAGTCCTTATTCCTCAGAAATCCCTGTCATAAAAATCAAAGCACTGCCTGTGACAACAGCCACACATCTACTTGTTATCTCTCAGGATGAATCCTACCTAAGCCTTTCCCATCAACCATGGGAACAAGGAGAAAACCACCTTTGCCCTCACTGCTCTGTACTCACTCTTGGTTGCTCCAGGTCTCCCTTGGGAGCATTACTGATGCGCACATGGATGAGCAAAAAGTCTGAAGGCCACATGAGCCTTGTCAGCCTCTATGCAACATTCTGAATCCCAACTCCAGCAAAGAACAAACCTCCTGTGGCAGCAGTTCTTGTTGGCAGGTGGGTGCTTTCATCTCCTGCAGAAGAACAGAGTCTGAGAACACTGTTGCCTGCTGTTTCCTCTTGGCACTAATACTTGGTTCGGGTCCAGCTGTCTCTAAAATCTACTTAGTCTGTTCCCTTTCCTTGGCTATTAGTGCAATGTACCAAATCTGTAAATTCAGATCTGAAGGCCGAGGAGCATTTCTCTTGCTGCCAGAGAACACAAGTTCCCATCCATTGCTATCTTGAGAGTGTCCATCCACATTCATTCAAGTATAGTCTTTCATTGTTCCTTCTTCTTTGCATTCTGTAGCTCAGCCTCTTGCCTCTGCAGTCTCTATGAAGATCACACAAACCTCCTACTACTCATCCTCACTGAAGCTACACAGTCTGATTGCCTCCCCTCACAAGTGAGGCCACCATCACTCTCACTCCACCCTGCCCCAGGTAAAGCAATAGACATGAACCCTGGGAGGCAGCATCCTCCCTCTCACACTCTGTCTGACCCATGGCCTCTAATGTGCCAGGGTACTTCCTCCAGCCAAGGCTGGGCACTGACCCTGGTGAGGAAACTGCCATTGCTGTGCAGTCCCACCATGTCCACATCAGAGTTTTGGGATCCCCTTTGCACACACTGCCAAGCAAAGTGCCCTACAAACAACCAGATCCCCGATAGCTCGCCCTGCTTGCTGGGCAGTGTGGTTCCACTCACTAGCTATACAGGTGTCCCCACTGCAAGGGAACAGTAGATCACTCGCTCATCAGCAGGCAGTTTTTTAGCAAACAACCAAAGAGAATATGAACATGGAGGGACCAGTCTCCTGGGTTTTATGCATTTTGTAATACAACTAACTAGAGATTTTTCTTGATTGCCTTTTTTTGTCGGTGCCTTATCTAACTTTGGAAAAGGTTGAGCCTATTATTTATAACTAAAATAACATGATCAGAAAAATGTTAATAATGACTAATTAGACAAAAAACCATCAGGGGTGACATGTGTGCTTCCTAAAATCAGAAGTATTGAATACTTTAAAGGACATAGAAAAGAGATTTGAGGGCTTCAAGGGAGCTTTCTTCTTCCATCAGTTTTATAGGATTATTTTGGCACAGTTTCAAATGATGACTAAAATAAATCTTCCTGCCAGCAAACAATTTCCTGGCAAATTAATTATTGTTCTTGTTAATCATTGGCAAGGTAAGTAGGAATGTATATTTTTAATTTTCCTGGAATCTCAATTTTTATGATCCTCTTTTCCAGTGCTTAGAATTTTGCCAAGTCTCACATGTTTGGGATGAAATAGTCAATGTATGCTATCTCCTGCTAAATACTTGAGGCAGTTTCAGTTAAACTCAAATACTTCTTCAGAACGTAGTAGGGGGGGAAAATAGTGGGTTGGTAACACAAAAGGTATGCCTTATTCATGCCTTCACAGGCATGAATATGTTCCTTTTTAATTTCCCAAGGTGGTCACCTTGGTATCGTTAACATGTTTTTTTATTGTTCAGTTAATACCATCAAAGCATAAGAACTAGAAAAATATCTCTATATATATTCAGACATTTTTTAGAATTCTACACCTAAATTCTGAAATTGTCAACTGCATTGGACACCTACTATTTTTTGATAGAACTGTGCATATACTTTTCTCTAAGAGTAGCTGAGCACTTGCTGTCCCAGTAATTCAGGCATCGATGAAATTTTCCTTAAATTATTCATTCTGGCTGGACTGTTTAAGTCAGGAAGTTTGGGGGGTTTTTTTTAGTGCTCTTTCTGCTTCCCCTACTAACATCCAGAGACAGAAAAGGAGAATGAAAAAAATTCTTAAATAAATCCAAAGAGTATGGAGGAAGTGAGGTAGCTGTTACATCATTCAGAAATTTGACTGGAGGACTGAATTATACATTCAATGAATTTTGTTTTCTACTACATAGCTGGATTCTTCTGTTTCTTAAGCTTGATACAGAACAATGCTGAAACATGTTTTAAATCATGTATTTCCAGAAAAGTTGTTGAGAATACTTTGTTGCAACAAAACAAGCAAATAAAAAAGCAAACAAAAAATCCCTATTCAGTGTGGTTTCAGATGGGGTCTCCTATTTCCCTGGGAAAACCCTACATAACATGAAATGCAGAATTTATTTATTATTTAATTTAAAAGAATACATGCTGTATATGTTTGATTTGGCATAAACATAGGGATTATACACTGTACACATACAAATACTTGTAACTTCTTCACAGAAGGATGTGTAAAGCAGAAAATATAAGTTGTCCTTTATTTAGTGTTTCCAACAGTGTTAAGATTTTTTTAGATATGTCAAGTAAAGTGATGTGTAGCTTCTACAACCTTCAGCATAATCTGATCAACGTAATATTAGGAACATTAATCAAGAAGAAATCTTAAAAGAAAAAGAAATTTTTTCCTTTTCTATAGTAAATAATGTATGGACTCCTCTCCACATGGTATCAAGCAAAGCACTTTTGGCAATCTTCTAAATTACATAATTCAAAACTCCTATTTTGTGCAGAGCAGGAATTCTGTCCTTGTCAGACTATAACTCATGAATTCTTTGCTGTGAAGGAAAACAGAATACTGATAAGGAAACCAATATTCACTTTGCCTAGGTTATCTCAAAGGGAACCTACATTTTAATGAAGTTTGAAATGATTAAGCCTTGATAATGGTTATTATGAGACTTGAAGATTTGTAAGATTAAACAATATTCTCAGCATTACAGTTTAAAAGCGTTAAGACTGAATGAAAGTGCCTTTCTGAGATTATTAAAAATGGTACAATTAAAGCACTATGTAATGTTAGATGCTAGTGTAGTGCCTCAAACTTCTGTGTCAGCTGAACCAGAATGATTTTTTTTCCTTCTTTATCACACATATCATGAAAATACAATCTCAACTGCATGTTCTTAAGAGTAGAAATGTACAAAGGATCAACAGCTGCTGAAAAGAAAAAGTCTGAATATGAGCATGTATAACTGCCTTTTTTCAGAGCCCTGAGAGTTCTCTTGATTCATATTGTGAAATTTAACAAGGGGCAATAAATATTAAATTTTTGCTCAACAGACTGAAATTAGGTTTGTGCTTAACCTGCTGAGTTCTGTCTTTGACCAGTAAAACCTCTTATCTTCCAGGTGAGATGTGACAGCAAAGTTCACCATATTCAATAGAGATCAAATTGTTACACTTTCAAGAGGCAAAGTTCCAGACTGAGGGGGGTCAAAGTTTGCTGTAAGCCGGTAATATAGATTAGGGTTAATATTCTTTTGGCATCTTTGAGACCCTGCTTGGCTTCTACTGAAATCAATGGAAAAATCCCGATTGACACGATGCATCCTTGAGCTCTAAGATGCTTGCTGCATTTTGTGAAATAAGCAATAGTATTATAGAAAGGGTCAATCATATGCAGCCAGTGACTTTACAAGTGAATGTAATTATTTGCATAGCAAGGATTTCTCAGATGAGTAATGCTTTGAAGATCAGATCCTGCACTGTAAAATGTTTCAGGATAAAAAGAGAAAAAAAACCCATATCAGTGCTTCCTTTTAAAAATGAATGCATTTATAATTCCTAAGTGTAAAAGATGCCTTTGCAACAGCATCAACTGAGAGTTTCATGTTACAATTAGTTACAAGTGCCACTCCCTATTTACAATTTTGGTAGGGAAAAGATGACAGATTTGCCATCTTTGATTTTTAGTTCTAAAAGGCATTTTTTTTTTTAATTAATGATTATTCATTTGTTACAAGTTGACTAGTGAAAGAGAGACTGAAATACCACAATACTGTATATTATACTGTAGACAAACTTATATCAGGTGAAGGTACTGTACATCTGGTTTTTGCAACTTTTTTTATTTTCCTGGTGCTGAGAAAATTGGCATTTTGTAGAGATAGGGCTCAGATTCCTAGAGTTGAACAGCCCTGAGATTTGGGTTCGTAATACAAGTTATTAAAATATTACTGTGATAATCATGACACTGGAACATGAATATAAAAAAAAAGGATTTCATATTTTTCCTACCTTTGCCAGATACTCAAAACTCAGATCACAAATTTAAAACTGTAATAAAGTATATGGGAATATGAGCAGTGGTTAATGCTTATTTCTGAAGTACAAAATAATTAAGAATGTACAAAATATTATGAAGACAAACAGATATAAAAAAAGCTGTGGTTCAAATTCAATTTCTTAAACATCTTAAACATTCCTAAAAATTCTTAAACAATATAATCATCATTAATACAAAATGTCACAGTGAAGATAGGGATGACATCATCAACTTGGAGAAATTGTGGAGCCATTCTGGATGTTCAAAATCAATGGCATTCTTTGGATTTCTCCTCCGTAACCTAAGAGAACTTCCTATGAAATAGGTATTCCGGGGTGCATCAAAAGCAATGTGGCTAACAAGTCAAGGGAGGTGTTTCTGCCCCTCTACTCCATTCTGGTGAGACCACACCTGAAGTACTGTGTTCAGCTCTGGGGCCCCCAACATAAGGTAAGAGGGACATGGACCTGTTG
Organism: Pandion haliaetus; assembly: GCA_013401275.1. Taxonomy (NCBI): domain Eukaryota; kingdom Metazoa; phylum Chordata; class Aves; order Accipitriformes; family Pandionidae; genus Pandion; species Pandion haliaetus. Next base: position 31,546 of record VYZV01008689.1, read on the forward strand.
GAGCAAGTCCAGAGGAGGGCCATGGAGATGATCAGAGGGCTAAAGCACCTCTCCTGTGAAGACAGGCTGAGAGAGTTGGGGTTGTTCAGCCTGGAGAAGAGAAGGCCCTGGGGAGACCTTACAGCAGCCTTCCAGTACCTAAAGGGGGCGTACAAGAAAGCCAGAGAGGGACTTTTCACAGGGGCATGTAGTGCTGGGACGAGGGGTAATGGCTTTAAACTGAAAGAGGGTAGATTTAGATTAAATGTAAGGAAGAAGTACTTTACTGTGAGGGTGGTGAGGCACTGGAACAGGTTGCCCGGAGAAGCTGTGGATGCCCCATTCCTGGCAGCGTTCAAGGTCAGGTTGGGTGGGGCTTTGAGCAACCTGGCCTAGCGGAAGGTGTCCCTGCCCATGGCAGGGCGGTTGGAACTAGATGATATTTAAGGTCCCTTCCAACCCAAACCATTCTATGATTCTATGATTCCATGATTCCGTTATGCTGGATGACTATATTCTATTTATTCTCCTGTTTTTCTAATATAACTTTGCGATAGCATATGGCAAAGAATGAAAAGAAATAGTATACAAAGCATCGTTTAGGATACTTGCAAAGAGAACCTTGAACACTTTTTTTCTACATTCACCTTTTTTTGTAGCGACAAATATATGACAGCAGGTTCTGAAAAAAAAAAAAGCCTGTTTCAGATCCTTTCAAAAGCTGAAGACAGACAGAAATATCAGAATGATTCCTGTGATGCAAAGAGAAGGGCAAAGTGCAGCTGTGCAAACAAATAATACCTTTTTCTTCAAAAATTATTTAAATGCATCAGCTATTTGAATCACTCTAAAGACATGATCTTCAAACAATGAAAAGAGGAAAGGACTTTATTTTGATGGTCATAGTTTATTTTGGCGGGTTTTTTTCAGTATTTGCATCATTAAGCTTTTGTGTTATTTTGTACTATAAGATTTGTCAATTAATTTTTAAAATTAATTACAGGCTAATCCACCTTACATTAAATAAAGTACATAGCAGAGCAAATAATTTTTTTCCCAGGAAACATGATTTATTGTCTCTAGGAATGGTTGACCTTTTTAAACAAGAAAATTTCAAGATAACCAAATTAACCCTTTCAAAAGGCGTAATCATTACAATTTAAACATATTCTGAACATCATTGTCTACTTTATTCCAAAAGTGAAAAATATAAAATAGGTATAGTATGCTGTTGATTTAACCAAAATTGCATGAAAGTTTTGAATTTAAGTAAAAAATTCGATAAGCACCCACAAATAATTTAAATAATTTTGTTTCTAAAACGAATGTGAAATTATCATACATCTCAGTTTTAAGTCCAAAATATGTGTTAACAATGCAAAGTTTGGGGTTTTTTTACCTAGGTATAGAATTTGAAAGAATAAAAAGTAGGGGAAAATTATTAATTATATATGCAAGTCTGGTTTTTTTTATTTTAATTTGGGGATCATTTATATATAATGTCTTAGTTTTACCTTTTCCTTGTTATTACACATACATTTTTATAATACAAGATAACAAGAACAAGGCAGACAAGACATTGATCATAAAACACTGAACATAATGTTCAGCATTTTCAGTTACTGCTTTCAAGTCATTGAAATGTGATGGTGAATATTCCATTAAGGCCATATATCCACATATAAAAAAAAACCCCAAAACTAAGCTGTATGATTATTATTTACCTACTGAAACAACAAATCACATAAAACCATTGAAAAAAAAAATATTTTTATGAGCATTTTATAGGAAGGCCATTAAGACTTACACATGGATATGTTACTAGGGAAAAACAATGGCCTTTGAAAATCAGAGTAGAAAATAAGTTCATGATGGAGTTCCATGATAATATATGTTGGATATGTATAGTATCAGACCACCTGTCAGTATAAAATTAACATAAACAATATTTAAACATAAGATGACATTTTTTCTGAAGAAACCAAAGAAAATTATATCAGTGTTGTGTGGAAACACCATTCCTGATTTGGCATAAAATCATTTTGGTGTGGATTGATAGTAACCGATCTGGCATCTACCAGCCTGTGATGATCCCTTTGAACATGTGGTAACAAATTTGAATGATAAAGGTGAATGAGTACTCGTTATGTATATAACAGAGACAGAGCATTTTTGGTCATGTCCTAAGAACGAATTTATTATCTCATGGAAATTTGACATAAAACTTTAAAAAGACAGTTAAATATGAGATGGTTAGAATGCCTTAATGAGGTATAGCCTGTAAGACACACATATTAATGACAATATTGATGTTCATTGCCACTCCAAATAAAAATACATTTGCCTAAATCTCTTTTGTTGAAGAATACCGAACTGGACACAAATTCAGATAGGGAAGCTTGCTGTATTTCATTAAGAAACCGTTTCTCTTTTTTATGACCTGACATGTTCTTATCTTTAGCTAAATCATTAGAACAGAAATAAAAAAAGATCATGTCAAACCCTTGCCTTCAGAAGAATCTTCTTCTTCACTCCTTTTTATGTCAAAGTGCAAGAGAGAGCTTCAGACCTGAAGCATAACATCAATGTTGAACTTAGTTCTTTTCATAACTGAGGGAATATTAGTCAGGATATTCTATGGTTTGTAGGTAAAACAGAAGCCTCCTGCACTCCTAAATTAGAAGCATACCAAGCAAAATCTACTAGAAGCTTCTTGTGATCCTCAAGAGAAACCCACCAATATAGTATAACTCAAGTAGCATTTTTGCACCCAGTGGCCCCATAAAAAATAGGATTGCCATTGCTAATAAAGGAACACAGGCCTTATACTGACTGTGCCTGTCCTGGTTTCAGCTGGGATAGAGTTAATTGTCTTCCTAGTAGCTGGTATAGTGTTATGTTTTGGATTCAGCATAAGAATGTTGATAACACACTAATGTTTTCAGTTGTTGCTAAGTAGTGCTTATCCCAAGACAAGGCTTTTTCAGCTTCTCATGCCCAGCAAGAAGGCTGGAGGGGCACAAGAAGTTGGGAGGGGACACAGCCAGGGCAGCTGACCCAAACTGGCCAAAGGGGTATTCTATACCATGTGACGTCATGCCCATTATATAAACTGGGGGGAGTTGGATCAGAGTAGGCAAATTGCTGCTCGGGAACTAACTGGGCATCTGTTAATGAGTGGTGAGCAATTGCATTGTGCAACACTCATTTTGTATATACCAATTCTTTTATTGTTATTATTGTTGTATTATTATTGGGGGGGGGGGGTGGGGGGGTTCCTTTTTGTCCTT
>VYZV01008689.1:34824-86336 GCA_013401275.1 Pandion haliaetus
TGGTGGTGTTCCTTTTTGTCCTGTTAAACTGTTCTTATCTCAACCCATGAGTTTTACTTTTTTCCCCAATTCTCTCCCCCATCCCATTGGGGAGAGTGAGCGGCTGAGTGGTACTTAGCTGCTGGCTGGGGTTAAAACACAACAATGACACAGTTAAAAGCAGAGGCTCCAGAACCATAAACAGCTCAGTTATGGTCAAGTGCTGGTCATTGAAGAAGCTTAATTTAAAGAGATGGGAAAAAAAGCATTTGCTTTAAGGAAAGAGCAGCAGCTAAGTAAGGGAAAAAGAAAAGAAATAAAAAAAACAACAAGTGAAGGAACAGGATAGTGCACCTGCTGAGATTGCCAAAGTAACCTCCATCTCACACCACCAAGCATCAATTACAACAATCTGTAATTCTCTGACATGTACATATACACACACAATTGCAACAGTTATCTATAACTGATCATGTTTCTAATTAATTTCTCTTTGATACATTTTGGGTCAACATCTAAGTCATAGTTTTGCATATTATTTTACATTTAGGATCTTGTTACTTATAAAAAAAGGACAGTTGTGAATTGTCTTTGCAGTCTGTGATTTCTGTTATCAACCTGTTGTCTGCACCGTTCCACACCACATCTCAATCTGAGACCACAGACAGTTCACGCCGCATTTGGTATTGCTATAAACTAGGGCTAAGCCAAAACAAATTTAGGGTATATTCCCTTCACTGTTAGCTAATTGCTATTATTTCTAAACCACGCTAAAATCATCTCAGGCCAAGAGAAGACCAGACAAGTCCTAATGCCTTTTTCAGTAAGTTAATGAAAAATATATGGCCTTTCATTAGTAATGGCAAAATTCAAATTTATTTACCAGAATTGTACAGTTCAGTTTCACCTTCAGTTCCTACATTGCATTTGACAAAACAGTTCTAGGTTTAAGAATGTGCACAAAGATACAGTAGTGCCAGAGGAGGGAGATACCTACCTTATGCTTAAATACACATGGGTACCTAAGCCCCCTAAATCCTTTTAGAAGATGATTTTTCCACCATTTTCTGTAATTTGAAAAAAATTAAAGGAGTATTTATTTTTACAATTGGAAATTACTATGCATACAGGAATTTAAAATAGATATATCAATCATCTTATCGTGGTGAAGCATATGGCAGGATCCAATGGAAAGCTGTTTGAAGTGAGTATACCCCTAGGTTGAATTTTTCCCATATGAATTTTTTCCAAGTTTTTTTCCTCATTCTCATTCTCAAGTGTCCTCTCTTAATTTTCTTCTCTGTATTAACGTGATGTGAACTTTTCTTTAAGGATAACTTCAGTGTTGGTTCCATAATTTCTACATATATATATATATATAAATATATGTGCTGAAGTAATTTTCTCTAGCATTGGCTTAAATCCTCTAAATATGTTGTCATTTGCTTTTATGTCATCCTCTCAATCACTAAGTTGTTAAATTATGCAATGTGGATGCTTTAACGTTAGCTCATCAATCTTTCCTTCTAGTGTCTTAATAATTTTTGTTGGTTGGCAGTCTGAATTTTACTTTTCTGTAACATGGGGTGGGATTCCAGATTGCACAAATCTATATTTAATGATGGGATACAGCTCCAGATTGTAGACAACTAAATTTAGGTATTTACAATCTGGAGCTGAATCCTATTTCAGCTTTGGGTGAGTATGCTGAAGATCAAAATATAATCATGCATGTTTTCTGAGGCTGTGTTTAGCTTCTAAGACCTGCTTTCTTATTAGGGAAGGGAGCAGGAAGGAATACATCTAGTTTCTTGAACTATATCCTTCTCACACCAAAAATCAGCAGATCTTTAAGCTATGATTAGTTCACTAATGCCTAGTATCAATGTATCAAAGAGCTAGAGCTAACAGCAGAAACCAATTACTTGATACTGCATGGATTAATTTACTTGGTTTACCTTGTTATTTTGAGTAAGATGCATTAACAGCAGGTATAAATTCACACAGTGTTTCTGTCTTCTTCCTTGTGGTACCTGTGGTACCTATGGTATGAGTGTGTTCTATTCATCTTTCAGGGGACTTAGACAGTGGGCTTAATGGACCGGACTTTCAGCACACGTTCAGGTAGCCTTATGTCAAGCATAAAGTGGTACAATCACATTCATCCTCATTAAAAAGCCCAGATGTGGAAAATGAGTTATCCTATTGATTAGACCTTTTACCATCAAAGTAGGAAGTCAGGTTCAGTGATTTTTCAGCCAAAACAATCTTTTCACTTCTAGTACTGTATCTGGCCTTAAAATATTCTGGGTGGAGTCCTTTTTCTCCACTTTTGCTGCTGAGTAGTCAGATGACTGGCTGCAGCTAAGAATCCTGGCGTGGCAGGTGTTGAAGTATAACAAGTGAAATTCAGCATGACTGCTATCTAGTAGCTCCATCAGCTCGGAGAAGACAGAGTAAGGATCTTTTCCCTGTTTTATCCCAATTTTTCTTTTGGTTTTAAAGTAGCATACATAAGCACAGCTATGAGCAGGACTCAGACCCTTTCATCTCTTGCCAAGTGACCTAAGCACCTAGAGTATGTCCTACAGTTACACAACTTGCCTAAATATCTTTTACCAGATACTATTACTGGAGGCAATATTTTTGGACAAATGAACTCTTGGAACCTCTATGAGAGTCCTTATGAATAAGTATTACGATTATGCTGCTGCTGCTGCTGCTGCTGATCATTATTATGCTTATCATGATCATCATTACGATTATGATGATAATTATGATTAGTATTATGATTGTTGTTGTTTTTCTTACTATCATTATCATTATTGTTTAGATTAGCTATTATTAAACATATTTAATAACACATTGTTATTCAATATAATAATAATTAGTTGTTATTATTATTATGGCTCAAATTTTCCCCATATTTTTTCCACTACATAATACATTAAATCTAATGTCTCACCATGTTATCCACTAAATCTATTAAATGGCCACCATCATGAAAAAATACAAAGGCCAGAGAAGGGGAAAAGTCCACTACTGTACTGACCATTTGTCGTGGTTTCGGTTTCAGCTCAGTCTGTACCAAAGCACCACGAAGCCGCTCACTCACTCCCCACCCCCTCGCCTGGCCACGCTGGGATGAGGAGAAAATACAAAGGCAGGCTCGTGGGTTGAGACAAGGACTGGGAGGGATCACTCCCCACTTATGGTCACGGGCAAAAGACAGGCTCAACTTGGGGAAGAAACAAAATCAATTTCATTTACTACAAATCAAATAAAAAAACCCCAACGGTATTAGGAAGGGAAACCAAACCTCACAACACCTCCCCCCCACCCCTCCCGCCTTCCCGGCTCAGTTCCATTCCCGGTGCTTTCTACCTCCCCTCCCCGGAGGCACAGGGGAACAGGGGATGGGGGTTGCGGGGTCAGCTCGCCACACATTGTCTCTGCCACCCCTTCTTCCTCAGGGGGAAGATTCCTCACTCATCCCCTGCTGCACCGTGGGGTCCCTCCCACGGGAGACAGTCCTTCACCAACTTCTCCAACATGGGTCCTTTCTACAGGCTGCAGTTCCTCACAAACTTCCCTGGCACGGGTCCTTTCCACGGGCTGCTCTCCAGTCACACACTGCTCCAGCGCGGATTTTACTATGGAGTTACTGCCATCTTCGGGAGCCTCCGCTCCACCATTCACCTCCATGGGCTGCAGGGGGATGACCTGCCGTCTCCCCACGGGCTGCAGGGCCATCAGCCTCCTCAGGCGTCCCTCCTCCCGCTCCTTCTTCACTGACCTTGGTAGCTGCAGAGGTGTTCCTCTCATGTTCCAACCCCATGCACATTGCCGGTTCCCCTTCTTAAATCTGTTCTCCCAGAGGCGCTACTACCATCACTGATGGGCTCGGCCTGGGCCAGAGGTGGGTCCGACTTGGAGCCAGGGGAGATTCCAGCAGCTTCTTAAAGGAGCCACCTCTGCAGCCCCCTCCCCTGCCACCAAAGAAAACCGTGCCACACAAACCCATAACAATTTTAACTGTTGATGATGTAAAATGAAATAGTTTGTGGATATTTCACATTAAATAAATAATTAAGATTTAACTTCTTGGCACACTATAAGACTAAATCAAATTTTGACAACTCAGAATTTGCCACAGGAAGATGCTCCTGAATAGCAGATCAACTCTAATGTAATACCTCTTATTTTCTCTTCAGACAGCTAAATGTAGCCAGAAGCTTAATTAAGTAATTAAGTTTTTTGATAAAGTGAACCTATATCTTGTTCCTACTTATTGTATTTCTCTTTGTCAGTAAATTCTATACAAGATTAACTTCCAGATTTTAAGGTTCTAAGATTTTAAACATGAGAATAATAAAATATAACAAAATTATATCCACTCTAAGGTTCAAATACTATACCCTGTAATTAATGGGACTGACTTTATTATTGGTGTTACAAAATTTTCAGTGGTATATTACATCTAGTCTTTCACAGACTCTGGCTTTCAACAGGAAAATGAATGATAAATTCAAAATTTGTTTCAGATCTGCTCCTAAATATAAGTCTCATAGATGCAAAGTTTCTTACATCTTGTGTGATGACAAAAGCAAAAATAAACTTGGGTATGTATTGGAGATGTATGTCTTTTCAACTCAAAACAATGGAATTTCAAGGAGAACCTGACTTAAAAGTATACCTCTAAAAAGGTGACACAGTCCATAGCCCAGCTGAAGTGCCTCTATATCACTGCACACAGCATGGGTCACAAACCGGAGGAGCTGGAAGGCACTGTGCAGCTAGAAAGCTACGATCTAATCGCTATTGCTGAAACGTGGTGGGATGAATCATACAACTGGAGCACTGCAATCAATGGTTGTAAACAGTTCAGATGGGACAGGCAGGGAGAGAGGCGTGGTGGGCTTGCCATCTATGTAAAAAAATGGATTGACTACACACAACTGTCTTTGGAAAACAGTGATGAACAAGTTGAGAACTTATGGGTAAAAATTAGGTGCCCAGTCAACAAAAGAAACCTCATGGTTGGCGTTTCCTACAGGCCACCCAACCAAGAGGAGCCTGTAGATGAAGCATTCTTAGTTCAACTACAGGAAGCGCTGTGCTCACAGGCTCTGATCCTTCTGGGGGACTTCAATCACCCTGACATCTGCTGTAAAAGCAGCACAGCAAGCTGTAAGCAATCCAGGGGCCTCTTGGAGTGCATCAAGAATAACTTCTTAATCCAGGTGATAGACAGCCTGACCAGAAGAGAAGCATTACTGGACCTGTTGCTCCCCAACATGGAACAACTAATTAAAGTGGTCAAGACTGGTGGCAGCCTGGGCTGCAGTGATCATGGCCTGGTGGAATTGACAATCTTCAGGGATATAGTCCAGGTAAAGTCAGCACCCTGAATTTTAGGAAAGCAAACTTTCTGTTGTTTAAGGAATTACTGGATGGGACCCCCTGAGAAACTGCCCTCAGGGGCAAAGGAGCTGAACAGAGCTGGCAGCTCTTTAAGGCCATTTTTCTTACAGCACAAGAGTTCTCAATTTCCACATATAAGAAATTGGGCAAGGAAGGCAGGAGACCAGCATGACTGAGTGAGGACCTCTTGGTCAGACTAAGGTGTAAGAAGGAAATGCCCAGGCGACAGAATCAGGGTCAAGTATCCTGTGAACAATGTGTAGGGTTGGCATGCCCAGTTGTGTAGGGATAGGATAAGGAAAGCTAAGGCACAACTGGAGATGAATCTGGGAAGGGATGCAAAGAATAAGAAGAAGGGCTTCTACAGTTACATTGGTCAGAAGAGTATAGAAAATGTATCCCTCCAATAAATAAGACAGGAGAACTGGTGACAACCAACATGGAGAAGGCTGAGGTACTCAACAGGTTTTTTTTGCCTCAGTTTCCAATGCCAATCTCTCTTCCCTCATCTCTCAAGCCTCTTTTTTAAAAAGGCTAAAAAGGAGGACCTTGAGAACTAGCAACCAGTCAGCCTCACCTCTGTGCCTGGTAAGATCATGGAACAGATCCTCCTGGAAGCTATGTCAAAGCATATGGAAGACAGGGATGGAAGACAGGGAGGTTATTAGACATGGCCAACATGGCTTCACCAAGGGCAAATCATGATTGACTAACATGGTGGCCTTCTATGATGGCGTGACTTTGTTACTGGATAAAGGAAGAGCTACTGATGTCATCCTCTTTGAGGTCTGTAGGGCCTTTGACATTGTCCCACACATCTCTCTAAATTGGAGATACGCGTTTCATAGACGGACTGTTAGATGGCTAAGGAATTGGCTGGATGATTGTATCTAAAGAGCTTCAGTCAACATCTCAATGTCCAAATGGAAACCAGTAATGAGTGATGTCTCTCAAGGGTCCATATTGGGACCTGTACTGTTTGATATCTTTATTAATGACACAGACAGTAGGAATGAATGCACCTTCAGCAAGTTTGTGGATGACAGCAAGTTGAATGGTGCAGCTGATTTGCTAGTGGAATGAGATGCCATCCAGAGGGACCTTGATAGACCTGAGGAGTGGGCCCATGCGAACATCATGGAGTTCATTAAGGCCAAGTGCAAGGTCCTGCACCTGGGTCACAGCAATCCCCATTATCAGTACAGACTGGGGGATGAATGGATTGAGAGCAGCCCTGTGGAGAAGGACCTGGGAACACTGGTGCATGAAAAATTGGACTTCAGCTGGCAATGTGTGCTTGCAACCCAGAAAGCTAAATGTATCCTGGGCTGCATCAAAAGAAGTATAACCAGCAGGTTGAAGGAGGTGGCTTTCCCCTGCTACTCTGCTCTCATGATACCCCACCTGGAGTACTATATCCATTTCAGAGCCCCCATTACAAGAAAGACATGAACCTGTTAGTGCAGGTCCAGAGGACAGGCACAAAAATGGTCAGAGGGCTAGAAAAATCTCTTCTATTAAGAAAGGTTGAGAGTTGAGGGTCTGGGGAGACCGTATTGTAGACTTTCAATACTTAAAGGGGGCTATAAGAAAGATGGAGAGAGACCTTTTACAAGGGCCTATAACAACAAGGCAAGGGTAACAGTTTTCAAGTGAAAGAGGCCAGATTTAGATTGGATATAAGGAAAAATTTTTTTATGTTGATGATGGTGAGGCACTGGAAGTTGAACATCAGAGAAGTTGTGGCTGGAAGTGTTCAAGGCCAGGTTGGATGGGGTTTTGAGCAACCTGGTCTAGTGGAAGATGTTCCTGACCATGGCCGGGGAGTTGAAAGTAGATGGTCTTTGAAGGTCCCTTCCAAACCAAACCACTTGATGATTGTATGATTATCCAGCTCACTTCTAAAGTCACTAAACTCTCTAAATATAATGGGTTTGGGTATGTGTGTTTTGAACTCTTTAATGTAAATCACGGCAAAATGTAAAGGCAATGTTCATAATATATTGAAGGGAAATTATTATGCATGCAAAATTTCATTGCACTGTGAAACTAGTTTGCCCTTGACAAAATGTGTTAAATCCTGTTTCAAATATTGATGATGATTAATAGGTTGAGTGCAAAGGTCAGGGCTACTATGAATTTTTGCTTTCTCTGCAACATATTTCGTTAAACCCATGAAAATAAGCTGATGAGTTCCACTATTGTTTGGATTTTTTCATGCTTATATTCAATACTCTTTTTTGGCATTTAATACAACAGCTGTTTCTTATCTTCCTTTCTTTTTATTATTATTTTTATTATTGTTATTATTATCATTAAAGTATGAATGTCATTCTCATTACTGTACTGGTGATTTAAAATCTTGAGCTAGATTACATCTCAGTCAATTTTAGTCAGATGAATCAGATTAAAAGGGGCTAAATCCTTCAATTTGTCCTGCTAAAATAGTGCAATAAGGCAGATATTGGTTGTTAGCACTGTTTACTTTTTTTTTCAGTTCTTTGAGACATATTATTTTGTTAAACAACAGTTGATTGAATTTAAGAAATAACCTTAAGAGCAGTGTTTCCTCCCAAGGAAAATCCTTAACAAGGAAATACCAGCATCACAGTTTCTGCATGGTTTCTACGTAGGTAAATGAACAATACACCTTCTCCAACATACACAAAAGCCACAACATGAAGTAGCGGTTATTCCAAGGAAGTGTATAAGCCAAATCGCACCCACTTACCTTAAAAGATTAACTTTTAAGGATTCCATATTTTTTGCAAATGATTTAGATGCAATGGTTTCTTTCGTAATTTGCCTTTTGAAAAAAAGACAATCTATAAAGGGCTTACTTATCTCTCTTTCTAAAGTTTGCTGTGAGGATGCTTATTGGATTATCCCCATATGTAAGTTTAGGTAGAGGGATCCTCGTCTAGGCAATGTATGAGAAAACAACAACTTAGGTCTATCCATTTGAGGAGTCTCTCAAGCATTCTCAAGTGTAACAGGTTGATTTAATTCCCTAAATATAAATGTCTAGCCTTTTAAAAGTCGTAAGGTATCCATCTGGTTTTCAGCTGCCAGGCTGGAAAGGCACAGTTCTCTTGGTTTTCTTCAGACACATCTGCTTCCCTTGTGCAGATGTCCAGATTCTATGTGTCTCAAATGGCAGTGGAAACTGAACTTAAAGCAACTGAATAAACACCAAAGGTCTGAAAAACTCTAAGCCTCAGTTAAAGCTCTCCAAAGCTGAGTAGCAGCTGGTGGTAGCCTTGTAGAATTACATATTTTTATTTAGTCATTTGTATGTTCTAAGTTAGCATTGTCCTTCTCTGGCAGGGAATTACTGAATGCATACAAATGACGAGCCTTTGATCTCTCTCCTGATTTCTCTTCTGTTGCCTGGTTCCAGATTCACCCATAATGGCCACTAGAGGAAAAGTAATGGTTTTGCACCTGTAATGCTTGGCCAGATGTCAAGTGGCAGCTTAGACATTTCTAATAGCTGTAAGAGGTTTTAGAGTACTTACTAAAACTTATGGTGGTTTCAACATTTAACCTCTAGAAAGTCTCTACTAGGAATATGCAAACTACGGTGTTTCTTTATCTTATAACTAGGTCAAACAAGGACAGATTTTTCACAAGAATGGCAAAAGAGAAATCCATTATGCAAAAGTCAGTTCTCTGCCAAATTTTAAGTCCCTATCCTATGTCTTTGTACTATAACAGCATTCCAAAGAACAGATTGCCAGAATTCCTATTAGCATTAAAAAAAAAAAAAAAATTTCCTTAGGTTCATGCAGTAGCTGAAGTATTTTTTGCTAGAAGTTAAAAATAGCCCCAGCATCATCAAAATTTCAGCTTGAAGTAACTCTTAATTTAATTGGCTAAAGTCTGAATAAATCATAAGCATCTGAAATCTGGTCCTAAAATCAAAGTTTCGGGGAACCTTGAAAACAATGGTTAATTGACCTGCCTGTAATGGTACAGAAAACAAAAAACAAGTCAGAGCAGCATGTTTCCTTCAAGGCAAGCAACTTTGAACTGATAAACTCTGTATAAATTTCACATTAAACTCAGTAGGGAGTTAGAAGCAGAGTTGTATTTATGTCAATTAAGTTAATGTGATAACTAAATTAGAATTTGACCCAAAAGCTAAAATAGCAGGGAAACCTTTAAGTGAACAAAATTCAATCTATCAGCAAAATTTTTCATACAAAAAAGAAATTTGCAGCTGTCTTATCAGTGAACTCTACATATTTTGTTAATTCCCTCTAGTTTGTTTTTCCCCAATTTCAACTTAATTTTCAGATTTATACACTACTTTTTAATATTACAATGACAACTTACAGATGAAAGAAATCAGAAGAGGGCTTTCTGTTGACTTGAGGGAGAACTAGAACCTGGTCATGTACCAGATGAAGACAAGTTTCATCACTCATTCAGAGTGAGGGTTCCTGAAGCATAGCTCTGTAATATTTTTACAGGTACATATTTCCTACATATGTTGATTCATAAAAATAGGTTCCAAGCTCACAGGCATTACTTAACTGCACAAAAGTTTTCATCTCTTTGATTGGAACTGAAGCTATTATTATTATTGTTGTTATTATTTTGTGGAAAAGTTCCCCCCTCCTTCTCTTCTATATATGTTTTATGTTTTCAGTGTAGGATGAATATTAAAGCATCATGAGATAAAAATGTCATGGCTTGTTCCAATTCAGATCTGAGCCTAGTACTAGAAATGGTACTAACTTAAAGCCAACATGTTGGCAGAAGAATGTATTACATATTAAATGATCTTGGCAAACTAGGATTGTAAATCATTTCCATATCTGCTTATTATAACTGGCTACTATTTTCTCAGAGACACTGAAATGAATAGGAATTATTTCATGTCACCGAAACAAAAATTTTAAAAAAGTTCTATTTATTTTTGAATTGTATAATTGCACAACTCATTACCTGATGTTCATTTTTCTGAAACATGTACATAGGGATGAAAAACAACTATTCCAGGCAAGTTTTGGAGCCAGGGTTGAAGAAGTTTAGGTTGTATCCTGGTTTTGTCTGGGAGAGAGTTAGTTTTCTTCCTAGTAGCTGGTATAATGTTGTGGTTTGGATTTAATATGAGAAGAATGGTGATAACACACTGATGTTTTCAGTTGTTGCTAAATAATGTTTAGACTAAATCAAGGATTTTTCAGCTTCTGATGCCCAGCAAGCAAGAAGGCTGGAAGGGCACAAGAAGTTGTGAGGGGACACAGCCAGAGCAGCTGACCCAAAGTGGCCAACAAGGTATTCCATACCATGTGACGTCATGCCCAGTATATAAACTGGGGGGAAGTTGGCCAGGAGGGGTGGATTGCTGTTTGGGGACTGGCTGAGCATTGGTCAGCAGGTGGTGAGCAATTGCATTGTGCATCACTTGTCTTTCTGGGGTTATATTTCACTCTCTGTTATCTTCCTTTTCATTACTATTATTATTATTGTTATTGTTATTATTTTATTTCAATTATTAAACTGTACTTATCTCAACCCATGAGTTTTATTTGTTTTCAATTCTCCTTGCCATCCCACCAGGGTGGGAGGAGGAGTGAATGAGTACTGCTTAGTTGCTGCCTGGAGTTAAACCATGGTGGGCTGTTAAAATATAACAAGTGTAACAGAGCTCAGTGGAAGAATCAGGGAAAGGGAATTGAATGTATAGCTGTGGCTACTTTTTTTTTGCTGGTACAACTGGGATAAAGATATACCCACTTCATTGCATTATATAGCATATTTTGTGCACTGGCAGTGAGCCCAGATCTTTAGTTTCTGTACAAAAATAATTATATTTGCTGCCTGCAATCATCCTGGTTTTAGGTACTATGTCTTAGGGTGGTTGTTTTGGTTTTGGGTGTCTGTGCGTGTGTGTGTGTTGTCCCATTTTAGCTACAGCTTTATTTTGTTTCTTTTCACAAGTGATTATATTTGGCTATAGCTGAGCCATAATCAATCACAGATGTGACAGACATGTAAATATTAGTTGACTTCAGGATTACTGTTGAGTTGATCAATGATATTTGATGTAACATCAGCCACCTGCTTTGCACATTCTGTTCTTGCCAGTCTTCTGACAGCCATTTTTTATGAGCAGGATCCAAACACTGCATTTCATTAAACTGAGGTAAATGGTGTGTTTGTGTGTGTGTTTATTTACTTTGTTTGTTGTGGGTTTTGGGCGGAGGGAGTGGTAGTGTTAAGTATTTCCAGAAAATAGCAATGTGTACAGGGGACAGAATAGCAAAAAAGAACATCCAACTCTTGAGAAACTGTTGAAGTAGAAAATTCTGCAAGAAATTTAACTCAGTACTCTAGTATTCATGCAAAAAAGGTGAGACAGCCACTCACACCAAAAGCATCAAAACATCCAGGAGAAAGCTGTGTATTTATTTATTTATTCAGTCAGTCAGTGAGTTTTGTCTACACTATTTGTAAACTTTAAAAGAGTCTTGTCAAAGTGAATGTCCGTTTGTCATGGGGGGGGGGGAGAAAACAAAACCTGACAAAAAACCAAAACACCTATTCACTTCATTCCAAGCTAAACTCAAAATGTTTTGGTTTTTTTTTTTTTCTGCTATACTGATACTATTTCTTGAGAAGAAACTAGAGGTGAGTCGAATGAACCAATATTCCCAAGTCCTGGATATGCATTTGTGCACAATGGTATCAAGATGTAATAAACAGCCATTTTTATTCAGTACTTCGATCCAAATGGAATGATGTCAGTGACATCCCTTAAAATTAATGGAATTTGACAATCCGTCTGAGAAGAGGCAGATGCTGATAACAGTTATGGATTTTTTTGTAATCATAGCATTGAAGAAAAAGACATTGAAAGCTAGTTTACAGCTTTCTCTTTCAATAAGATCAATGTGAAGAAGGGATCACCTGAAGGGCTCACTTAATCTGGAAGGGTAACATCAGTGGCAAGGTGAAAACTGTCACAAGAGTATTATGCTTAACAACTATCCAAGAGTTAGATCGATCATATGGCACAAAATTGTAGGTAGAACTACAAAGTCTTGGCACCTGGTGTCAAACATACAGTCATGACGATGTGCAACTGCTATTAAAGTGCATATCCAAGAGCAAGAACAGGATTTCCATGAGTTTTCCCTATTTTGCTGTAATGTTCTAGAACATAATTGGATATAAAACATTAGTTGGTGGATACAGATATTTGCTGCTGAACACACCTCCCAGTTTTACAGCAGTCTGAAACAATTTTTCATGTCTAGTATTCTTCAATTCTCAGGGAAAACACCCTACAACTCTCCAGAAAACTTGGCAGTGGTTTCCTCATAGTCAGCCTATTGTTTTCAGTAATCACAATCCAGAATAAGAAAATTGTAACAAGGAATTCCAATGTTTTAGTAAGTAAATTACAGAATCAAGATAAGAGAGACTCATCAGGTTTTCAGGGACCAGAAAGATGAGAATTTAACTATCAATATATAGGCATTGGAAATTTTATGGATGACATGGATGTCATGGATAATTCAGATGATGGGATTGAAAGCACCCTCACCATGTTTGCAGATGAAATTAAACTGAGTGGTACGGTGGAGATGTCAGAAGGGAGAGTCATCTTACAGAGAGACCTGGACAGGCTGGAAGAGCAGGCAAGCAAGAACAGTGTGAAGTTTAACAAAGACAAGTGCAAGGTTCGACACCTGGGATAACGTAACCAAAGAGCCCAGTACAGACTAGAATCTGTGCAGCTGGGGAGCATCCTTGCTGAAAGGGACCTGGGGGTCCTGCTGGACAACAAACTGAATGTGAGCCAGCAGTGCACTGCTGCAGCAACAAAGGCAAATTAGGTCCCAGGCTGCATCCATGGGGCCATTACTAGCAGAGAGAGATGATAATTGCCCACTCAGAGCTTGTCAGACCACACTTGGAGTACTGTGTCCAGTTCTGGTCCCCACAATTCAAAGAAGACATGGATAGACTGGAGATGGTCCAAAGTAGGGCCACAAAGATGATCGAAGGGCTGGAGAACTTGCCATGTGAGGAAAGACTAAAGGAGTTAGGTCTTTTGACCCTGTAGAAGAGAAGGCTCAGGGGGTCCTCATCACAGTTTTCCAGTACTTAAAGGGTGGTTACAGAGAGGAGGGAGGTTCTCTCTTCCCAAGGAGCCACATGAAGAGGATAAGAGGCAATGGGTGTAAGTTACACTGGGAGAGGTTTCATCTTGATGTAAGAAAAGGAAATTTCATAGTGAGAACAGTCACTGGAACAACCTCCCCAGGGATGTGGTGGAGTCTCTACCACTGGAGGTTTTCAAGATGTGAGTGGACAGAGTGCTAGATAATCTCATCTAGGTTCCCTTTTTCACAAAATGTTGGACCAGATGATCTTTCGAGGTCTCTTCCAATGGGCTGTTCTATGATTCTATGTTGTTTATATTACTGTTTTGGAGAAATAAACTTACTGAAAATGTATGAAATATCCTATTGTGTCCTCCTAAAGCTAATTTCAGAATAGTAGTGTTTGGAGAATTTTCTCTTCATTTTTGTTTTTTGAACCCTTATTGGCACTACTGTATTGTGCAAATATTCATATGATATGACCTATGCTAATCCTTCCAAAGCTGAACAGCATTAAGGTTCAGTGACTAATGAAGGCTAACTTTTGAAGGCCATCCTTCTACTGTTTTTAAATGACAAAAATTCCTATATTTTACCTGTAGTATCTCTACATTATAAGTAGTATTAAAGTCTTTAGGGTTTTTTTGTTCATTTTCTTTCTGTTTTATTACAATCCCCAAGTTTTAGCTTCCAAAAATTGACAGCTTTACCAAAAATAATTTGACAGTCATGTAAGACAGCATATTCATGTTTCATGCTGCTTACCACTGCCTGAGAAACCTCATCAGCTTTTAACTGATAGTAAATTATGGACATCTTTTAAAAACAGATAGATGGTGGAGATACCTGGACATAAAACTTTTAATGGGAACTCTTTGTATCGATGAAGGGAAAAAAATGTGTCTAAAATCTTAGTCAGGAGACAGATTTATAGAGGACATAAGTACAGGATCTTACAAGGGTATAAATTGTAAGGGCTGGTAGGGAGTAAATACTGAGGTAGAGAAAGGTGAGGAAAGCAGGATAAAAATAATACATCAATGTGTATTGATTTATATGAGACTAGACTCCAGGAAGGAGTTCTCCTGATTACTTTGACTTTATATGAATTCCTAGGGAGATGAATTGAGAAAACTGAGAAGCTGAAATTCCTCACTTCTGCTTTGTGAAGCAGAGATAGTATGATAGAAAGTACCTTCACACCACAGATACAGTCCTATGAGATTCTTGATGACTCCAACTTGCAACGTGTTTCATATACATTTTAACTT
Source organism: Pandion haliaetus (assembly GCA_013401275.1). Lineage (NCBI taxonomy): Eukaryota > Metazoa > Chordata > Aves > Accipitriformes > Pandionidae > Pandion > Pandion haliaetus. The sequence continues at coordinate 49,622 of VYZV01008689.1, forward strand.
CTGCATTGTGTTAGTATAAAGTACTACTCACCACCTTATATGTTACTTTTGTGCTTAACAGTTAAAACTGTTATAATAAGATGTGCAAAAATTAGGCTGCAAATTTAAGGAATGATATATTAAAAATAAATTCCCATGATCTATACTTTGATATCAATGGAAAGTGCAGGTATTCTGCACCTTTAGAATTCATCCCTGAGGTCTGGTTGTCAGTGAGAGATGAAAGAAAGAAAAAATTAGAAAAAGGCCTATGTTAATCAAAGTTTCAAGGCAGGTCAGAATGACTTCCATATTTTTAATATGGATGTTAAAAACGTGGAAAGTTGATATGTTTTTAGGTAACCTGGTCTTTTTACAATATTGACAGAAGCGTGCACCATAGCAGATGACGGTGTTATCTTACAATATGATTGTGTCTCTTTGTATTCCCTAAATGTTTCATAGTTAGAGAAAATAATGACAGTGCCTGCGAGGTACTGTCTAGACTTCAAAAAAAAAAAAAAAGCCATCAGGAAAGGAACAACAAAAATGTTGTGAGTTTGTGTATTGACACATTTTGCTGGAATCTAGAAGCAAATCATGTCTGTAGCTTTCTGAACACAAATCATCTGTGAGGCAGAAAAATAAACTAAGGCACATGAAGCCATGTCATAAGTGATTGCAAATGTCTGGTAACAGAACATTTAGGAATGCAGAACAATGGCAGGTGTGAGAGACTGAATTGGCATCTCAAGCCATTTGTCTCAAAGATTGTTTGCTGTGAGATACTGAACCGTGGACTGTTTATCTCATGCTGTTTGTCTCTGGGATGGCTTGTTTAAGCAGGACCGTCCTCTTGCTGATAAACCCACTGAGGCATCCAGAGGAGGAGACCGCGCTGGAGCCAGCAAAGCATGCAGGAATGTGGAGACTACCATTGCCATGGAAACTGGAGTCTTTGAGATAACTACTGGTTTCTGGTGTTGATCACACGAAGGTCGTGTGATAGCCAAAACCTGCAGCGTGTGGAGAGTGCATGAGCAGTACGTATGTACATGCATTGGGCTATGCCTTATAAAAAAACATGGAGACAAGCCATGGTGTGCACCCATCACTGAAGAATTGAAGACCAGAACGAACAGGATACCGCTGGATCCACGGTGGTGACTATCCCTGCAACTCTATCCTGACTGTTTGCTTGATTTCTGCCTTTTTCTTCCACTCTATCCTATTGCTACTATTTTCTACTTTGACACTTTTGATAATAAACACTGTTTTGGGTATATGGCATTTGACCTCGTTTGTGTCTTAATCTCACTCTTGCGACCATATCAAAACCTCTCCCGACATTGGATCAGGACAACAGGACATACAATACATTTGTACTGTATGTTTTTAATTTCTTTTTCAGGTAAAATTCACAAGAAAAAAAAATTATTTTATTTTATCTCTAAATGGATTTATCTGTTGAAAACAAAACAAGCAGACCAATGAGTCCTAATCTCAGGAAGATAACATGTGGCCAGCAATATGCAAAGTCACCACAGTACTTTTCAATAGTCAAATTCCACCAGTTGTAACACATTTTAAAAAATAAAGGAACAGTGAATTGGAGATTTTGGTGCATGTTTTACAAAAATTATTTGGAACCAAGTGAAACAAAATTTCAGGAATACTTTAGTGTAGATCACTTAGTGAGAAAAAGAATATTTTTGGATGCAAGGTAAAGATAACCAGAAAGTTTCTGTTAGAATAATTTGCCAATGGACACCTTTTCTTTTAAAAAAGGAAATTTTTATTTTCTGTGGGGGAAAATTAAAAATAAAAATATATTTTTAATTGTGACATATTTCACATGCCAGAAAACCTATTTTTCTGATCAGCCTAGGCTGAACACTACCAAAAGTTTGTTCCTTGTTATCCAAAATAAAAGCAAGCAAATCTATTTAAATATTATGGTTAGAAGATACCGAAACTGTAAGAAGTTAAAAAAAAATATTTTTCAAACACTTACAAACTACCTACAAAAATATAGTACTATATGTATATAGTACTGCACTTTGAAGTGAATTAGAAGTGTGCTGTCTAATGGCAGACTCAATTTTTTGGGATGCATATTTTGTTCTTAGCAAGAAGCTGAGTATTATATTCTGGGAAAAGAAAACAAAGCATAAAGTTCTTAACAAGAAATATCTTTCAACCTACCTGGAAATATTTAACCAAATAAAGCTCACTTAGAAACTGGAATATGTTTGGGAAATCAAGATGAAGAAATTGTGAGGCTTAAATCCAAAGTAATAAATTACACTTAAGAAGAGTTAAAAACCCAGGGAGTGAACACAGAATGTAGAAACCCGTAAGAATAATACTATAGAAGAGCTGAACTTATGCCCAACATCACTGGATATTAAAAAATAAAGGTGGTCGGAAACCTTATAGAAATTAAAGAAGGATCAATTCACACTTACAAGAAGTCACCAAATAATGAAAACCTATTAGGAAAAGAAATGCATGTTCTAATCTGAATAAAAGTATCTATTAAAGGAAGTGACACTAGAGATCCCTGTAACAAAGAAGATAAAAGATATTACTTGCTTTGTGGGACAAAATACTGTTTGACCATTACATCTAAACTGATCTACTGTTTTCTATGCCTAGAACAGAATGGCTTCATCAAAAGGTGGTATAAATTTTTTCCTGAACCACCACAGAGCTCTATGGATGGAAGGTCTAGCATACTATTTTCCTAAAAAAAAAGATCAATTGAGCTCAGTCATTCTTTCATAAATTTAGTAGCTGCAGTATATACATTGGAACGTATAGAGTGAGCTTTGTAAAGTTACCTCTGAATCATGGCAAAGAGTTGTTCTTGAATGTTAATACAGGGTAAAATGTTCTATAAAATTTCTGTTTCAAATTAAATGTTCAGTTTCGTATTCTTATTGTTCATGTGAGCTGCTTATCTTGGGGGCAGGGTGAAAGTGAAAATAAGCCAGCAACTGTCAGATTGTGAAAAATTGTGACTATCTCAAAAAATGTTTTGCAATTCTGCATTTTGTCATTTGAATTGTCTCTTTAAAATGTACAAGAACTGTTAGAGTAATTCAATTAAATTTACGTGATTCTTTTTTAAGAGTAGTTGTGATTAATTTTGAAAGTTATGGCAGAAACTGAATGAATAGCTATAAAGGCACAAAGTAGCTGTGCATTGAATTGGAAATCGAGATACCTCTGTGTTATTTCTCGTTCTGTCTCTTGTTCCCAAGGCGCTTCACATCTCTATACTTTATTTTCTGTAAAATGGGGATAATGATATTGTAGTATTTTTGTAAACTGCTTTGCCATCCGTTCTGCCCATGAAAATTGTTATATAAGCGGTATTATTCTAACTTCTATTATTAATGTTACCTGCACTGCAGCTGTTGTAGTTATGATATTTATCCTTGTTCTACGACTAATTATATTTTTCCTCTTCAGTTGTATTTTTAAAAGGCAACTTTATTGATTCTTTTGTCATTACCGTAATTGTTTTTACCTTATAGAACAACTTATCTGATCCCTGTATTGTAGTGTGCATACATATATACATGCACATGCATGTATATATGTTTATCTGTATGCATGTGCACATATATACACACACAAATATATTATGAATACTTGCATGAAAGCCGTGTACCATCTTTTGAGGACAATGTGTAGGAGCGCTACTTTTTCTTCACTTATTTTCCATTATAAGTCCGTATTACTCTACTCTTATTCATATTTAGTACTACTTCACCATTAGTCTTATCAGACACCCACATACCATTTCGAAAATGTTCTACACTTTTATCAAAGGTAAAGCCATCTAAGTGACACTTTCAGCTACTAGCAAAATGCTGTGTTAACACATTTCTACTGCTTTCTGGAAATTAAACTTAAGAATAAGCAAATGGGTTCATCACTTAAAAATAGTTGAGCAATCTTGTAGTTCTGTTTTTTTTTTCTAAGTTGTTGTGATTGTATAGTTCAACTAAAATTAACCAAAGTGGTAAGCAAGAATCAGTCAGTTGCTTTATGTGCCCCCAGAGTTTTCTTCAAAGCAAGAACAAAGTGCTTCATTGCTTCTTTCGTAACTGCATAATAACAAACAAACTTATAATGGTTCATTGCACTTAACTTCAGAAAAATGTCAGATCTTCAGAAGTGAACCTCAGATTAGTTCCATTACAGAGTGTTTAGGCAGACAGAGAACATCACAGCTATGTTTTGGGGTTTTTTGCTGTTCTTATTTTCATTTCTCAATTCTAAATTGTTTTCACTAGTGAGAAGTGACATATATTTTGAGTAATCAGTTGACTTAGTCAAATGATTGTGGTGAATTTTACTTTTTTCCCAATTTTAACAAATGGCTGAGTGAATGAAGCAGCCACTTTTTTCTCATAAATGGTGAAATGCTGCTAAAGTTTCTCTTTAATCTGTTTCCCAAAAGATAGGTGATCTAAGGTCAAAATGCCTCCATTTCTACAGTGACCTTCTATCACAAAATTGGTTATGTTGCTAACTGTCCTCTAATATTCATCATCACTTTTGCACACAGATGCTTCAGAAGCCACATGGTCATCTGTTTACTTGCCGGGAAATTTATGTAGTACTAATAAAATTCCTGTTGATTTCAGGGAGAAATATGTCTAGAGATTTGTACGAAGGCTCTCCACTGAATTTTGATATTTTCCCTCTATACCCAGACAAGGCTTCTCTATGGTCTTTGAAGAGACACGGATTATTCCACTCAAAAATTTCATACCACCAGTACTGAAAAAAAGTATCACAATACTATCAAGTTTCACAACTTCAAAAATATCATATTCCCATTATTATGTTTTTCATCCCCTCTCAATAGCCTTAAACTTTCCACTTTGTCTAATTTCTATGAGGTGTTAAAACCTTTGTCTCCTCAGAAAACTGCTGCTTTCCACAGAGATACAGGTTGACCACCACTATAAAGTTCCTTCTTGGGACTCACAGACTCTCACTACCACTCCCCACATAGGAATGCTCCTTTTTTACAATACTTAACAGAGAAGATTCTTACCCCTGAATTAAAGAGATACAGGTTTGATTGATGGGCTGTTGGAAGGGTAAGGAAATTGGCTGGAGGGCTGCATCCAAAGAACAATTATCATCAATGGCTCAATGTCCAAAGGGAGATTGGTAATGAGTAGTGTCCCTCACGTGTCTGTAGTGGGACCAATACTATTTAATACTTCATCAACAATATAGGCAGCGAGATTGAGTGCACCCTCAGCAAGTTTGAAGATGACACCAAGCTGAGTGGTGCAGTTGATTTGCTTGAAAGGCGTACCATCCAGAGGGAGCTTGACAGGCTTGAGGAGTGGGCCCATGTGAACCTCATGAAGTTCAACAAGGCCAAATGCAAAGTCCTGGTGGATGAAAAATTGGACATGAGCTGGCAATGTGTGCCTGTAACCCAGAAAGCCAGTCGTATCCTGGGTTGCATAAAAAACAGTGTGACCAGTAGGTTGAGGGAGGTCATTCTCCCCCCTCTACTCTGCTCTTGTGAGACCTCACCTGGATCATCCAGCTTTGGGGCCCCCAGTACAAGACAGACATGGGTCTGTTAGAGCGAGTCCAGAGGAGGTCCACAAAAATTGTTGGAAGACTGGAACACATATCCTACAAAGAAAGGCTGAGAGAGCTGGGGTTGTTCAGCCTGGAGAAGAGAAGACTGTGGGGAGATCTTATTGCAGCCTTTCAATACTTCAAAGGGGCTTATGAAAAAGGTGCAGAAAGACTTTTTACCAGGGTCTGAACTGACAGAACAAGGGGAAATGGTTTTGAACTGAAAGAAGGTAGGTTTAGACTGGATATAAGGAAGAAATATTTTTATGATGAAGGTGGTGAGAGACAGGTAAAGGTTACCCAGACAAGTTGTGGATGCCCCATCATTGGAATTATTCAAGGCCAGTTTGGATGGGGCTTTGAGGAATGTGACCTAGTGCAAGATGTCCCTGCCCAAGGCCGGGAGTTGGACTAGATGACCTTTAAAGGCCTTTTCCTATCCAAACCATTCTATGATTCTTTCCAAGATGAAAAAATGCCTTTACCAACTTGCAGTCTTGCTTTCAGCCTGTCCCTTTGCATTGTAAGACAGTTTGCATTTCCTGGTTTCCCAAAAAGGTACAGTCAAGTGATAAGGCAAACAGAGGCAGAATCTCGATAATCTGAATGAAGCAGTGGTGTGCTAGGCCAAAACATTTATAATAGAACAAAAAAGACAAACATTTGGATACTTCTATATCTGTATATATATATAAATATATGGTTTGTACACACAGTATATAAAGTATATGTAGTTAGCTAGTTTCTACACAGAGATTATAGCATATAGCCTGTATAGTATGAATATATAGTTAGTTTACATAGTAATATAGTACTTAATAAAGTTGATTTTTTTGTGTAGTAATGCATGTGCTATTGTGCATGACAGCCCTAAGAACTGAGTAGTTTGATAAATTATCTCAACACCATTATATTCATTATAACCATCTTAGACCTCAGTATTGTTAACCTGAATATAGCTCTTAAGTACATGATACTCAGACCTAAAGTATCCACATTTTAGATGTTTGACTCCATGGTGAAAATGCTCAGCTAAATTAATGCAGATAGTTTTAAAAATAATTAGAAACCACAATGATAAACTTTGCATGTATAACTTCAAAGGTTTTTGTGGGTTGAAAGGAAGAATCCTGCATTTGGCTCTGCATGGGGTGTGTGATGAATATTTACTTCCTCAAAATGTGAGGCACGTTAATGTGACTATGATTAAAATCAATATTCTTATGGGCAGTTGCAGCACATTATTTTTGAAATGAAACAAAGTGCAGAAAACTAAATGGGTAGAGTTTCAGTTTTGGAGGCCAAGAACAAACTCAGCCTATCTAATATTAGGCACATAAATAAAGTGGCTAAGACACAAATTAAATAGACAATAAGTAATATAAAGCATTCTCCATTTTCGATGGAGATGTTAAAATGGAGGTTTCAAAGGAAAGATTGAGATCTTCAGAGCGTAACTCCGTTTTTAGAGGTATCAAGGGTAAAAGACACCAAAGAAAGTAATCTAAGTCTGACCCTATAAATCTAAACAATTAACTGAAGGACTCAGATTCCCCTGAGGGAAAGTTTCTGACAATGTCATGATATTATTGTTGTGTGATTTCTTTTGTAGCTTTGGTTTGTTTTCCTCAGACCATTCCCATGGGAGTCTGTAAGGAAAGATATCTGTAGCATAGAAAATGCACAGTTGTTATCCATTCTGCCTCATGTCATGTCAATAATCACAGAGGAGAAAGTACTGGTATGTGTGACAACTTCTTCCTACTCATATTAGTCCAATTTTCTTTGTCTTTTACAACTTTCATCCATTGTGTCTCAGTACATTTTTGTGTTACCAAATGGACAAATTGTTAGTACACATTCATGGTGTGTCTATTACTGAATTGCCAAACCCGCCATTACTGTAGGAAATTGTTGCATAATTTGCAGTTTTTTTCACAAAGCAAAATTTATTGCATTTATTGCCCATGAGAACATCAGCTTATAAAAAAAAAAAGGAAGTGATCCATCCTAAAAAAGTTCAACCAGGACCCAAATTATTTCAATAAAATTTTATTATTTATTGTTAGGGGTTTGTGTGGTGCGGTTTTCTTTGGTAGTGGGGGAGGGGGCTGCAGAGGTGGCTCCTTTAAGAAGCTGCTGGAAGCTCCCCCAGCTCCAAAGAGTCGGACCCACCTCTGGCCCAGGGCGATCCCAAGAGTGATGGTAGTAGCGCCTCTGGGAGAACAGATTTAAGCGGAACTGGCAGTGTGTGGGTTGGGGGAACGTGAGAGGAACCCCTCTGCAGATCCTGAGGTCAGTGAAGAAGGAGGGGGAGGAGGGATGCCCGAGGAGGCTGATGGCCCTGCAGCCCGTGGGGAGACGGCAGGTCGTCCCCCTGCAGCCCATGGAGGTGAAGGTGGAGCGGAGTCTCCCGAAGATGGCCGTAAATCCATGGTAAAATCTGCGCTGGAGTAGTGTGTGACTGGAGAGCAGCCCGCGGAAGGGATCCGCGCCGGGGAAGTTCGGGAAGAACTGAAGCCTGCAGAGAGATCCCACGCCAGGGAAGTTTGTGAGGAACTGCAGAACACGGAAAGGAACCATGTTGGAGAAGTTGGTGAAGGACTGTCTCCCGTGGGAGGGACCCCACGTTGGAGCAGGGGATGAGTGAGGAATCTTCCCCCTGATGAAAGGAGCAGCAGAGACAATGTGTGGCGAGCTGACTCAACCCCCATCCCCTGTTCCCCTGCGCCGCCGGGGGAGGAGGTAGAAAGCACCGGGAATGGAGCTGAGCCAGGAAGGCGGGAGGGGTGGGGGGGAAGGTGTTCTGATGTTTGGTTTTCCTTCCTAATACCCTTGTTTTTTATTTGATTTGTAGTTAATTAAATGGTTTTTGTTTCTTCCCCAAGTTGAGCCTGTCTTTTGCCCGTGAACATAAGTGGGGAGTGATCCCTCGCAGTCCTTATCTCGACCCACGAGCCTGCCTTTGGATTTTTTCCTCATCCCAATGTGGCCGAGGGGGGTGGTGGGGAGTGAGCGAGAGGCTTCATGGTGCTTTGTTACTGGCTGCGCTGAAACTGAAACCACGAAATTTATTATTAAAGCATTATCAGCATTTTTATCAAGTAGCTTTATAGGCTATTTTATTGGCGTTATGTGGCAAGGTTTTGGTATTGGGGAGGCTGCAGGGGTGGCTTCTGGGAGAAGGCACTAGAAACTGCCCCCAAGTAGGACAGAGCCAATTCCAGCTGCCTCCACGATGAATACACTGCTGACCAAAGCTGACCCAATCAGTGATGTTGGTAGTGCCTCTTTAATAACGTATTTAAGAAGGGGTAAAAAAATGCTGTGCAGCAGCTGTGGGAGTGATGATTGAGAACATGTGAGAGAAACAACCTGCACACCCCAAGGTCAATGAAGAAGGAGGGGGAGGAGGTGCTCTAGCCACCGGAGCAGAGATTCCCCTGCAGCCCATGGCGAAGACCATGGTGACACAGGTTGTTCCCCTGCAGCTCATGGAGGACCATAGGCGAGCAGATATCTACACTGCAGCCTGTGGAGGACCCCACACCAGAGCAGGTGGATATGCCCTGAAGGAAACTGCAGCCTGTGGAGACCCCATGCAGGAGCAGGCTCCTGGCACGAGCTACTACAGCATTTGGAGTAGAATCCACGCAGGAGCAGGTTATCTGAGAGGAACTGTGGCCCATGTGGGGATTCATGCTGGAGCAGTTTGCTCCTGAAGGACTGCACCCCATGGAAAGGACCCATGCTGGCACAGTTCTTGATGAACTGCAGCCTGTGGGAAGGACCCAGGTTAGAGAACTGCATGAAGGACTGTATCCCATGGGTGGGACCCCATGCTGGAACAGGGGAGGAGCGTGAGTAGGAAGGAGCAGCAGAGACAAAGTGTTCTGGACAGTCCACAACCCCCATCCCTCATTCACCTGTGGTGCTTGGGGGAAGAAGATAGAGGAGTTCGGCATGAAGTTGAGCCTGGGAAGAAGGAAGAGGTGGAGGGAAGGTGTTTTTAGCTTTGTTTTATTTCTCGCTATCTTACTCTGTTACAATTAATTGGCAATAAATTAAATTAATTTCCCCAAGTTGAGTCTGTTTGCCTGTGGCGGTAACTGGCAAGTGATCTCCCTGTTATTATCTCAACCCGTGAGCTTTTCATGGTAATTTCTTTCACTGTCCTGCTGAGAAGAGGGCAAGATAGAGCAGGCTGCTGGGCACCTGGTGGCCGACCAAGGTCAACCTACCACAGCTGCAGTGGGTGAAGTCCTTTAGGTCTACAAAGCAAACCATAAATCCAATAAACAACAGCATTATTCATTGCCTAAGACTTTGCATTGTATTTTTATGATGTATCTATCTTCTGAGCCCAAAACTGGATTTCAAATTGTTAGCTTCCGTTTCATTGAAAACATGGGAAATCTTATGTTTCTGGTTTCGTTGGGGAAGGATTTATTTGCCTACATATAGATGTCAGTGCCATTTGAGACAACTTGGTATCTGAGACCAACTGCATGAGGCTAAATTGTGATTTTTGTTATTCCAGCTGTTGTTCTCAATAATCACAGAAAAGAGAATTTCTCACTTCAGGTACTGCAATAAATCTAGGAAACTTCAGAAGTCACCATATAGTTTGTCATGTGAAATGTAATCAAAGAAGAAACTTAGGGAATGAGAGGGGAAAGGACTTATTTTCAGTGCAGTTCAACTTTAAACATGAATTTAAACAGTGCTTACAATTACAAAAAATGTTAAGGTACAGGAAAGGCTAATAATAAATCCCAATTGGATCACATTACCAGTTATAGATTGCAGTGTGTCATGACTGAATTAATTAAAAAGATGAAGTCACCTATTTAATGAACTTTAAAAACCTGAAATCACCTTTCATCTCCCAGGCTAATTGAAACCAGATGTATTTATGGTACTGTGTTGTAAGCTGTTAATTAAAAAATGTATCTTATTTTAACACTGTACTGCCACCAGTGTAACCAGCAATAATTGTTTGTGGGAAATTGTTACATCTTCTAGGTCTTCTACTGCTTGGAAAACAATTTAATCCACATGTATTTTTTATATATATATATATTTTACAATAAAGACTCTACAGAGTTTTATATGCTAAGGAATTTAAATTGAGGACATTTTTCAGTAAGAAAGCAGACTGGAGATTACCCAGGAACAGAAAATGTCTAGATGATGAATAATGAGTATGTTATGCCTACATTAATCTGATCCTTTCTATCCTTGCATACATTATAGAAAAGCACTGTGTAAGAAAACACAGAAATAAACCCAGTGCAAAACATGATTCTTGGAAAGGTCAGTGATGTTTAAAAATGGATCAGCATTTTCTTAATAACTTTGTCCTCATTCTACCTAAGCGCAAAACTGAGTTTAACATTATGCTAGTTAAGGTATTTCCTAAAGTTAATTCATACAAATTCTCTATAGAAAGCTCTATTCCACAATTTTATTACATGGTACTCTTAACTACCTTTCTAATACATATATGTTTCTCATTACTTCCCAAGGTCTTAGGGGGAAAATAAAAAGGAAAAAAAGATTCAAATAATCTCTTAGAGGAAGCATTGCTTACTTATACTTCCTGCACAACCCTCTCTGCCTAAACAGATCGGGTATATTAAATCATAATTCCAGTGGCAGAGTGAAGGATGATTGTATAGTAGACCCAAAACGCTCAAGGGAAATTAATATGTGGCAGGAGTGTTTCAGAAAAGACCTAGAGAACTTAACACAGAAAAAATTAGGGTTAAAAGATTCAGAGCAGTGTAAATGCTAGCCCATAAATCCAAAATATTATGAGAAACGAGACTGAGCATCTAGAATAGCTGAGTGTTGAAGCAATGTTAATCTTAGGAGCCCAGAAAGAATCAGTTGCCCAGAACAGTCAGAAGAACAAAATTCTGTAAAAGTCTGGGGACTCAGGCAGACAAAGTAGCTGAGGAGAGAACATCAAACAGATAGGGTTGCTGAAAGAAGATCAAAGATTCCCTGTATTAGTACAAATGCAGTGGGAGATGACTGTACTGGCAAGAGTTGTCATGGATATGTATTCATAAAATGTTTTTTAAGATACATTTCCAGATATAGACTAATAATCCATTTGCAAACCAGCCAGTGGGTCTATTCCTACTTTCTTGGGGTATGGTGATACACAGGTAGTAACTCTGCCCTAAACAGATTGTTGGGGATTTGCCCAGCAACAGCTGGTCGGAAGTTTATTATCACTTTTTTCTTTCCTTTCTCTCATGTGCTTGACTGGGAGGGTACTCTATTTTAATCAACCAATATAATGCTTCCTAGATATTGTTTCAACCCAGCTTTATTAACAGCAGCACTACATCTACTTTAAATTATGTCATGGATCAAGGCAGCTTTTAGAAACCCAAGAGTCAGGAAGTACAATGATAGCTTTACATTTATTACTCTTAAAATCTGCAATTTTACAGGATTTGCAGAAGTCAAGAAAGGAAGATTATGGCAGGTATGGCAGAAATGGTTTGAAAATGACTGCTCTAAGCATAAGAGATTCACAAAGTAAAATACTGACCTGAATGCATAGGTGGCACAGACTTAGTTGAAGAGGAGACAGAGGGTATGATAACAAAACAGAAAATTGGTACTGATTGTAGAGTAAATATTGACTTGACATTGTCAGTTAAGACAATGCTACTATCACTCTTTCAAACATTTCTGTGGCTGACTATAGACCCCAGTTTTGAGAGAGAAAAATCTGTTTTCTGTATAATCCTTCCACTAAAATTTCGTTGCCTTTAAAGGATGAAACAAATTAAGTTTTTTTTTAAATACTGCCTGACACTTTTTTCATATTTCTGTGTATAGTCTTAGCTAAGTAACTATATTCCTTATGTGACAATGTCTTTGATATATTGAATGGAATTCTGAGACTAAAAAAATAGATGCAGGCCCCGAAACTGCTTGAACAATTTCATGAAACTTTAAACAGTTCTAAACCATGTTATCTGTAGAAAGTAGTTTAAAGAGGAACACTGATTAAGGACAGTTTATATTATTCTGAGTGGGATTGGACTTTACTTTCAAACACTTATACACTGATGTATAACGTAAGTGTCCTCAGCTAACCTCAGTGTCTAAGCTGCGAGACAATGGAAATCTGGGGGATTGATTGCCTGAACATAGGCATGTAGTGTTTACCTGAGATGCTCTGGGTTTTACCAAGGTGTCTGTACAGGGCTGGACATTGTATGTGCAAGAGATACACCTCCTTCTGGAGCAACATGGAAGGCAATACTCTGCAGGGCCCAAAATGGTGTTAAGACGCCTATGTTTAGGCAACTGAATCCTACACATTGTCAACAGTCAGTTAAGAGTCTAGAGAGGTATTTAGCAGAACAAATATAGGAATTCGTACCACTTGAGAGTGATTTGAACAGCTCTCCTGACCTCATGGAATTGAATTCAATTATCTAAAACCGGACAGTTAGCGCTATTTGAGTTGCTACAGGGAAACTTTCCTGGCTGCTGATCCAGAATGATATGTATTTCCATGTTTTATGCACCAGTCCTAACAGGTTGTCTCAGATAACCAAGGATTTCCCATGCAATGATGTCAAGCCTTAAATGTCTACAGTCAAGAAAGAAGTCTTTATTGGTTAAAACAAATTAAAAATCAAGTTATTTTAGAGAACAATGGAAACAGACTGAAGGACTCTGTCGTGGTTTAACCCCAGCCAGCAACTAAGCACCACGCAGCCGCTCACTCACTTCCCCCCTACACCCAGTGGGATGGAGGAGAAAATCGGGGAAAAAAGACCTAAAACTCGTGAGTTGAGATAAGAATGGTTTAATAGAACAGAAAAGAAGAAACTAATAATGATAATAATAACACTAATGAAATGACAACAGTAATAATAAAAGGGTTGGAATATACAAGTGATGCACAACGCAATTGCTCACCACCTGCTGACCGACACACCCAGAAGTCCCCGAGTGGCGACGCGCCCGCCGCAGTTCCTAAAACGTCATATGGTATGGAATACTCCCTTGGCCACTTTGGGTCAGCTGCCCTGACTGTGTTCCCTCCCAGCTTCTTGTGCCCCTGCAGCTTTCTTGCTGGCTGGGCATCAAAGGCTGAAAAACCTTGACTTTAGACTAAACATTACTTAGCCACAACTGAAAACATCAGTGCGTTATCAACATTCTTCTCATACCTAGCTCAAAAACATAGCACTGTACCAGCTACTAGGAAGACAATTAACTCTATCCCAGCTGAAACCAGGACAGACTACTTTTTGGAAGGCAGTGTTATAATAAATTCCCTGCCTAAAAGCAGAAATTAGACAAAGTTAAACTAAAATTATTTACCTGTTTTCTGGCACAATTGACCACAAGTAACAGTGGAATATTATGTCAATAATTAACCTTGATTCACTAGTGCTAGAAAAAGTTTCTCTGAGATTTGCTATAATTTGATCTATATTAAAACCCACTATAATTCATGTCCAGTTAATGGACTTCAAGAACAAAATAATTGATTAGATTTCATTAGAAAATGAAATTATTATGCAAGCAATCAGATTAGGTCATAGGATACATATTTGGATTGTGACCCTAGGGCCTATAGTGCATTTCAGAGTTCAAGGCTTTTTGGGGTTGTGTTAAAAGAGCAAGAGGTTGACTGAGAGCAAAGGCACAAGAGGGAATACAATGTCAGCTTTGAAGTGAAATCAATAATTACATGTTCCCAAAAAATAAAACAGTACTTTTTATTGGATTAACAATTTAAGAAGAGAAAGAGAGGAATCTGTGTGTACTCTCTCTAATTGACATCTAATGAGATGCTGCCACTTTCACTACTTTGTGTATCACAGCTCCTGTTTTTACTATGAATATCCCTAGAGTAAAGGTGACAATTCAGCAATAACACAGTATTTCTTTTGCAAAATATACCACATGAACTACTCACTAAGTCTAATTTCTGAAATACTTCAGAAAAAGGCTGTTTCCCTTTTATACAGGGTGGCACTGACAGGAGACAACCAAAAGACTTTGTGAAACTTTGAAAACTCTCTCCAGTGGAGGTGTGGAAATGACAAGATTGAGGGTCATGTTGACCATTTGTGTCTGTCCCAGATACTTATTATTTCTGATAAGAAAAATTGGGTATATGCCTTTCAGGACAGTTTGTGCAAATGCCATCTTTTGTTTACTCTTTGACTTTGACAGTCTGTGATTTCCTAGGCAGACAATAGGAATGTAAGAGGAAAGTTAGTTATTACTCACAGTCTGCTGTCAGTTTAAGCATTCACAACCTGTCACATCTTGTGAGAACTGAAGATGCAAATCAGTCTGCCTCTGCAGCAGCTCAAAGAAATGTGCAAGGTAGAATGCATTCCTTTATATGCTTGAATTGCTTGAAAAGCAACATAAATCTATTAATAAATGTACATTACTGACACTAATGAGCTTCTCTGTACCATTGAGAAAATATAGAATACGCAATGTCTAGAAATCTGCATTCACCTTAAAGGAGACCTTTAAAACTGCTGAACTAGTCAACAAAGCCT
The DNA here is from genome assembly GCA_013401275.1 of Pandion haliaetus. NCBI lineage: Eukaryota > Metazoa > Chordata > Aves > Accipitriformes > Pandionidae > Pandion > Pandion haliaetus. The sequence goes on from VYZV01008689.1 coordinate 64,792, forward strand.
AAATAAATCATAGGACTTTCTTACAAATCTACATTTTTCTACATCAAGATTATATGGAATTTACCTTTTTAATTTCATTTTCTCACCCACTGATTTTGCTCATTTGTACTTCAGCAGTAATACAAAGATGACTTAAGTAATTTACATTTAGCTTTATATTTCAAGGACCTTTCCAAGCCAGACTTCTATAAATAAATTGTCATTAAAAGGTGTAAAAAGATATTTGTATCTTTATATAACTGATGATCTATCCACACTTATTCATAAAAATGTTCATGTTTCTTTAGACAAGACCTTTTTGAACTTTCCTTTGTGTACAAAGCACCTAACAGAAAGTGCTCCTATTGATATGAGAACAGTCTTTTAGCAAAATATAATCTGTAAGTAAACATCCTATTTTAATGCATTAACTAAATAAAGTACATCCAGTTTTGTATTATTGTCTTTAACACAAAATACATTGGTTTATACGTATTAAAGATTTATGATTATTTCGTTGTGTAGCTTTGTAAGATACTGTTCGATTTTATGGGATGTTAATCCACTAACAATGGCCACAACAATGCCCCAGACTTTAAGTCTGAAGAATCTCTTTTTTTTGCTATCTACATCCGTAAGACCATATGCAACTCCATTTATAAATTCTTAATGCTGCAGGAAATAATAGGTGTTTTAACAGGTCCATGATAATAGAGCAACATTTTGTTTTCTCTGAAGGATATCTGCCATACCACTTACTCAGTCCAGACTAAAGAGTCTTTCCTTTCATGTTTCACTCTGTCTTCCAAATTCATCTTTTGTAACTTGAGTTTAACTGATTCCATTTGCTCCTCTGATCACCAGCCTTCCTCACTGGTTCTGTGAAGCTTAACTCTGAACTTTATCTATGGACTTACATTCTTTAATGTTATTTGTACTTTTTTGCTAACAAGGTTGTTACACATTCATTTTACTGCAAAAGAGAATGATTTAGACCTTACGATGGATAGGATTTAACATAAGCCCAGAAAAATTTTTCAGCCCCATCTGTTTTTAAAGAATTTATATTGTCACTTAAAAAAAAAAGGTTGTAATCCTTATATTTGCCATGATGCTCTGAAATACCATGGTCAAGTGTATAGGGCACAGACAAGAAAACATTAAATGTAAGCAGAATTAGCTCTGAATGTAAGCAGAATTAACACAGAAATATGAGAGCTAAACAAAATATAGACTTTTGCTAGTATTAATAAGAGTTCATTTTCTTCATGAGCTTTCCACACAAAAGTTTAGATTTTCAATAGAAACTAAGGAAATGAGAATACAACTTTTTGAATGTAAAAAAGACATCTATCGTTCTAAACATCTTTTGATAATTTAATTCTTATCACACCACATGAGTAGGACTAAATTTCAATGGATTAATTAAAATATTTTTAGTTAAATGAGATCCAAATTATATATTATTTTTACTATCTAATTTTATTTTATAATGTTGAGAACTGCCAAGTACTTTTTGAAAGCATTTTGCAGACATATGGTGCAGTGTGCTTGTACCATTGAATGCCATCTGCTGTCTAGGCTTAAATTCACACTGATTTTACTTTTAATTCATAATGAACATGAAGAATGAATGTGACCCATGTACTGCAATTTGGCTCACTCATCGGCAGGTGCACATTTAAGGCATAAAATATATTTGTAATTATAAAATGGCTATTTACAAGTTCCCAGGTGGGTAAGTAGCCATTAGTAACAAATAATTGCATGCCAAGCCATTATGCTCCCAACCACTGTACTGGGAAAAAAACTAGAAAGGTGAAAGGACAAAGCATTCCATTACTAATAACCATATAACTGTTTTATAATTTATACTGCCAAATTTACATCTAATAAAGACTTAAAAAAATTTGTTTAACCTGTAAGTAGAGACCCAAAAACAGAGTCGGGAACATTAAGGATGTCCGACTAAGGTTACAAAATACCCTATGATACTTTTATTATATTCGCCGTGTGGTTTTCTATTGACATTAAAGTTCCTCTGTTGAAATGCACTTGCCTCGTCCTTCAAATACCTGTTCAACAGAAAAAGAAATCCCTACACATGCTCTGATTTATCACCCTTTACAACAGAAGATGACAAATTATCCAGAACAAGACAGTATGAATGCTGATAATTTGACCCTCATCCAGAAAAAAGAAACTAATAATGTAACAAATGCATGAACTCTGAATTATTCCTCAAAAATTTAATGTAGAATCTCAATGTTGGATTGTGTTCAACTGTACAGTTTTGTCTTCCCTGAAGACAGTGACAGAACAAGTCTTATGTGGAGCAGCTGAGGAAAGTGGGGTTGTTTAGCCTGAAGAAAAGGAGGCTGAGGGGAGACCTTATCGCTCTCTACAACTACCTGACAGGAGGTTGTAGCAAGGTGGGTGTCATTCTCTTTTCCCAAGTAACAAGTGATAGGACAAGAGGAAATAGTTGTGCCAGGGGCAGTTTAGATTGGATATTATGAAAAAATTCTTCACTGAAAGGGTTATCAAGCACTGGAACCAGCTGTCCAGGGAAGTGGTTGAGTCACCATCCCTGGAGGTATTTAAAAGAGATGTAGATGTGGCACTTAGAGACATGGTTTAGTTAATTGTTGGACTCAGTCTTAAAGGTCTTTTCCAATGTAAATTATTAAAAAAAAAAAAAAAAGAAAAAGAAGTCTCCCAAATTCAGTTGGACAAAATTCTTCTAATAATGTGTAACATCACAGCCATAATTTGCTAGATTGTAATGGATTTAACAAGAAAGAATTGCTGCTTTACTGCTGTTCAGGTAACTAATGGAACTGTGCATAGAATAGAAGTTTTCTTGCTTTAATATCTTGCCTGAACATTGTTTTTATTCCTCTTTCCATTGCAAATTAGACTAACTTAGTCATACTGTCTGTGTTGTGTGTCTGTCTGTCTTTGTGTTTTTCCCTAGCAATTTATTCAGTCATTGGTGGCTGTGAAATTTAAAATTCTGAGGCTATGCTATACTGCTTTTCTTGGGAGAAAGTTCTGTCTCTTGGAAATGATCCATTTTAGGGTCATTTCTGCATTGTGGACTCATGGCTTGTTAGAGATTTCATTTGTAGCATCCCCTTGTGTCAGAAGCAGAGTAGAGAGAAGAGAGAAAAGACTGGGCAGTCAGTGTACTGGCATCCTGATTTTTAACTGCTGTTGAGCAGCATTTTTACCCTTTCTTAAAAATGTTGTCACAGAGGCACTATCAACATCACTGATGGGCTCAGCTTTGGCCGGCAGCAGGTTCATCTTGGAGCTGGCTGGAACTGTCTGTCTCGGACTTGGGGGAAGCTTCTGGTATCTTCTCATAGAAGCCACCCCTGCAGCCCTGCTGCTACCAAAATCTTGCCATGCAAACCCAGTCCATCTATACTGTTACCTTACATGCTAATGCACTGCAGATTTACACATCCAGTCCAGGCAATGGCATCCTTAGTCTGTGTCTGCTCTACAGAGCTATGCTCTTGGCAGAAGGGCTGCATCTGTCCTGCTCTTAAAATAAAATGTTGCCATTTCCATTATATACACAAACTTCATTTCAGTAATGCAAATATATAAGCCATTTTATCATCTGGATCTCCTCTCTACCCCAGCTTTTTGCAACAAGTATGTATTACACTTCTCATACATGATTTACAGTGAATAGATCTCACATTTACAATACCTTACTACTGAGCAATTATCCATGTCTGATGGAAAACAATAATAATAATAATAATAATAATAATAATAATAATAAAGACTGATTAAACTGTGTTCCTGTATAAGCAGTAATACCATTCCTTAGAAGAACATATGCCCAAGTTTCACCAGTTCAGGATATCTTTTATTTCAGTGTTCTGTGAGAATAAAGCTGTGAACTAGTCCAACCTATGAGTCAGCCATTTGGGACATCTGTAGGTGAGCTTTTTGTTTGGTTGGCTTTTCTCTTGTGACTGGAAAGTAAAAAGACCTTGAAGATGTAATCAGAGAAAAAAAAGTGGAAAAAAAAAGAATAGTTGTGTACATAAAATATTTTGAATGATATATGAAAATATTTGTCCAGGTGTGTTGGGTGGGTGTGAGGGCAGTGCAGGGTTTTCCTTCCTTGCTCTGGCTCGGGGGTACATGAGTAAATCCACCAACCAGAGCAGCAGGGCACCTGCAACAAGAGAGTCAGAAAGTGTTGATTAAACCATAGAGGCAGGAACAGGCATGACTTTGTCCCCCTTTCTTTGGGAAGTACAATGTAAAAGGAGTCGTTACAGCACAGAAGAGTGAACCCTTACTGGCAGCGACTACTGTATTGCTTTAGCCCCTTCTCAACAGTATGATATGTGGGCAAATTCAAAAGACTTAAAAAGTGCACTTCTGATTCAAACTAAAACAATCCTACAGATTCCTACAGCAGTTTCTCTTACTTTTTCCATCGTAATGGTAGATGCTTAGTGTGAATACTTGTGTAGATTCCCAGTACAGTAAAAAACTGGGTGTACCAGAAGAGAGTTGGTCGCTGATTCCGTTCTGCTCATAGATAAATTGGGTGACATGGATCTCCACCTAGGTTAAATAACCATCAAAAAAGCATACATTACTTCTATTGTATGATCAAGGCAGTCACATTCCTTAAATAAAGTTGATATATTTTCTTGTCAAACGTGTACTGAAGTCTTAATCCTGAGCTGAGTTCCTCCTTTGCCAGAATAAAAGTGCTCCAGAAGCACAAATGTGAGCTGGTTTTAAATAAAAATTATAATGAAAATATTAATGAAGTTTATTAAAAATAATTATAACTAATTTTTTAAGAAATGAAGTAGCTGAATTTGTATGTATTCAAATCTTCTAATACATATCATATACGACCTCCAGGATAGAATTTAAGTAGCACAGACCCAGCAACAGCTGCAGGTGGTATGGAAGATCCAAGCTACAAAGTTTTGGAGAGCAGAGAAAAATAAGAAAGCCCAAACGAGAGACTGTTGGATAGGATTCAGACAAAACTTTGCAGCAGTGCAGATGTGGAAGAGAATGAAATATGATAATCAGAAAGTAGTTTGGAGACCAGAGTAAGAGGAAATTCATGAGAATATGGAGCATGAGGACTGTGAAGTACAAAAAGAAGGGGAAAGGAAATGAATGAGAAAGCAGTGATGCTTCTAGAATGGAGTTAATTCCTAGGGAAAAAATCCCACTGTTAAAAACTGAGAAGCTCTTTACACCATATACTTTTTCTTTGCCTCTTGTATCTGATAATGGCACCACATATTTGGCAAGAAATCATTTAAAAATAGGGGTAGTCACAGAATCACAGAGTCATTGAGGTTGGAAGGGACCTCTGGAGGTCATCTTGTCTGACTCCATGCTCAAGCAGGTTCATCTAGAGCAAGCAGGTGGTCCATCATCAGGTATGTATCATATGCAAACTTGCTGAGGGTACATTCTGCCTCATCATCCGAATTATTAATGAAGCTGTTAAACATGACTGGAACCAGCATTCACTCCTGGGGTACACAGCTAGTTACTGAACTCCAGCTAGACTGTTCTACTGTACTGATCACCACCTTCTTGTACCAGCCTTTCAGCATTTACAACCCATGTCTCTGTCTGCTCATCCAGCCCATACATCAACAGTTTGTCTCTGAGAATCTTCTGAGAGGCAGTGTCAGAGGTGTTACTGAAGTCCAGGTAGACAAGATCAACTACTCTCCCCTCATCTACCAAGCCACACATTTCATTGTAGAAGATTATCATGTTGGTTAAGCATGTTTTCCCCTTTGTGAAGCCATGCTGACTAATCTTGATTTTCTTTTCCTTAATATTTTCTCCCCTATCATTCAGTGTTCATCTTGCTTTCATTACCTTTGGGGGACTGTACAAGATAATATTTCTTTTAGTGTTTGAGTTGTTGTTACCTTCATGACATTTAAGCCTTTCTATATGCTATATTATCAGAAGTAGTCATGAGATATTATGAGGTGATTATGAAGATTAATCAATAATAAGATAAAGTACTTAATTTTGCAAAGTTTAGCATGTCTGGTACTTCTTATGTTTATCACTTCCATTTCATTTCTCAGAAGCATAAAATATCTTGTGGGGACATCCCTGCTTATATGTGAAACTGTACAGATTTTATGGCATGGTATTTTTTACAGTGGATGGAAGCAGATGTCTAACTCTTTCAGTCATAGTTTTGCTAAACTTAACTATGGCAAGCATTCTGCAAGATAAATTCATAATTTTGTTTGCAATTGCAGAATAATATTAATTAATGCTAATCTCCTTGGCTTCTATACCTGTATCTTGGTTTGATTAAGTGTAGGAATCCCACTTGAAATAGTCACTTTAACAAATATTAACTAGAATAATTAGATCATGGAATGTCCTGAGTTGGAAAGGACTTACAAGGATCATTGAGTCCAACTCCTGACTCCATACAGGGAAACCTAAAAGTTAAACCATGTATCCAGAGGAAGCCCATGAAGATGATTAGAAGACTGGAGCAATAAGTCCCAGAAAAATCTTCTCCATAATTTCACGAGGCACCAAATTGAGTCTGACAGGCTTGTAATTACCAGGGTCTTCTTTCTTGTCCTTCTTGCAAATTGGAATAATATTTGCTAGCTTCCAGTGGACTGGGACCTCTCTAGATTCCCAGGTCAATTCTTCCAATTCCAGAGTCTCTTAACTGCTGTGTAAGGACACCTGGAAAGGCAAGGTAGATGTCCAGTGACAGTAAAGTGTGGTTTCACGAGTCAATCACCTTCTTGGACTCCCAGATGCTCCTCAACCTGTCTGCTTCCCTCCAAAGCTCTGCTACCAAGCAGAGCAGTTCTTCTACCCAGGCACACCTCTCACATGCATTCTTGCTGCTGTCCTCAGACACCAGTGGAAACCTGCGGGAGGAGAATGGACTCCAACAACTCCATGAGAGTTATCATACGAAGCCATTTACTATAAAAATACACTCCGGTTATATATCCCTAGTTTTGCTGTTCACGTGCTTACTTGATTATAATTGGTTACATGAAGCAGTCAATGCGCTGTTCACATGCCTTAAGCTAATACATGATTGGACACTAACTCGCCCATCACCACCGTCATCCTGAATGCCTTTGTTTTGTTCTGCTTTATCTTCTTGCTTCATTACTCTGCTTTCTCATCTCGTCGGTTCAAGGACGGTTCAGGGAGGTGCCGTGGCTCAGTGTGAGGATCTACTTTACTGTAACATTCTCTTGCTTATAGCAACAGTTTCCATTTTCTTCTAAAAATGATCCCACAGAAACCTCAGGCACACTCTTCAGCCAGAGACCTGGATGGCTGCATGTTGCCTTGGGATCTCTGTCTGGGTAGCTGTATCAGTCCCAGTGGGTGCTAATACCACAGGGGATGCAGAGGACATACCTCTCTGTTGGGTGGTCACCGTTGCTTGAGCTCCCTGTGGGGAGATTATGACTGGGGGCAAGTGGTCTGTTTGGTGAGGCTGCAGTCCCCCAGAGTCTTGGTGTCCTTCAGCAGATGATCATCCTTGCTGCTGCCTGGTCCCTCCCCACACACAGACCAAGGGTGTCAGGGGCTCAGAAAGCCCCTCAGACACTCCCTGTTGGGTATCTCATAAGACTTACATGCCCCTCAGAACTTGGCAACTGCTGCTGCTAGGCTTGGCTTCCCATGGTTTGAACACACATGACACATGCACGATGTTTGATTTCTTAAAGAGCCTATCATCAGGGTTTGGTTATCTGCTAATGCAGAGGCTGCACCAGAAAACAGTGTTAGTATGCAATGGGAGAAATTAAAAACATAACCAAACCAAACCAAAATCTATTTCAGTCTTTTCAAATATTTTGTAAGCATTCTGATAACATACATATGGATATGTGCATAAACCAAATCTTCAAATTATTATAAATTATAAGAACCAAGTCCTAGCCTTTGTCAACTACTCAAAAGGTCCCTTTATTTTGATAAAATTCCTTAATAATACAACAAGACTATCTGACACAACGGGGACTTGGACCATTCTTCTAACTTTGTGTTTTACCCTTCTGATAAATTTAATTCAAGGACTATTGAAGACCAAGGTTTTTCAGTGTTTTAATATTTGAAGCTTCCACTGTCAACTTTGTGATATGTTGTCATTATGGACAGGAAGGAAAGAGTAGGAAAACTTCAAAACCCTGTTGGTCCTTCACCAAGACTTATCAGTCTACATTTTATTATGATTATTGATCTTCATTTTAAGTTTGAAAAATTGCAGGCTTTTCTTTTTCCCTCGCCTCGCCTCGCCCCGCTCTTTTTCCCTCTCATCCTCTCCCCTTTGTCTGCCTGCTCTTCAGTCTCCTGGCTTTGTAATGGTCCAGCTTCAAGCAGCTAAGGCAGACAGATTGTTTTTCATGGTCTGGTAGCTAAGACACCTTTTTAACATGTAGGAGATGTAGGTTCAACCTCCCTCAAGATAAGAAAAGTCTAGCATCCAATTCTTTCACTTCCATGAATCTATTACCCAAAAAGTAGTCACAAGCTGGGCTGTAGTCCTAGCCACATCAAACTTTTTGGTCAGCTCCAACTAAAATATTGGCATCTGTCTCTCCAGAACAGTCATGTGTGACTACAGTTAGAAGTTCAGTGAGATTTCAGGCTAAATAAGAAAATGTCCAGTGAAATTAGAGACTTGTAGATCTAGGAAGTCTTGAAAAGAACACAGATTAGATTGTTATTTTGGACTCAATCATCTAAAACCCACCCTAAACTGGATGGTGTTTAAGCAGATTGCAAACTCAAATTATTAAATGATTGAATTACTTTATGTCAAAAACACTGGCAGCTAGCCAAGTTGAAAAAACTGATGATTAGCTTTGTTCCACCTTTAACAGCTCATTACAGCATGAGAAATGAAACTGCTGTATTATTCCCTGCCACAGATGGTATTCACAGGTTGAAATCAGTATTTATTAAAGTAATATCATCCCTTTTATCCATACTTTTCTTTTACTATAAGGAAAGAGGCAGATCATTGATACATTTTAAAAGAACTAAGGACTAAGCCTCCTCCCCTTCCCCAAATGTCTATATTGATAAAAGAGAATTCATACCTTTAAGATACATTTTTGAAAATGTTTCTTAGAACAAAGCAGGGAAAAATGTTTATAATTTTTAGGTAATTCCAGTTTGAAAATAATTGAAAGTGGTTATCATATTATGCAAAGCATAAGAATGCCACTGAATACTTAGAGAGCAACCATGTAATTTCCAGAAAATAGTCCTTAAAGGATGTGCTGTCAATAAATGTCTGATTTCTTTACTTTACAAAAATTCAGAATATAAATTATACTTTTTCTCCTAATCTGCTATATTTTCTGTTTCAAGGAAGAGCAGATCCCTCTTTCCTTCTACCCTCAAAAGGATATGGAGTATATTTTGTAAAAAGAGAGTACAGCATTTTTTTTAAGTCAGGGAAAATTATATATCCTCCTCAACTTCTTTCCTCAGTCAGTCCCTCTCATTCTCTTATTTTCTCAGCTCTTACTGCATAATCTCACTTTAATTTAATAGGAGTTTAACCCAAATGTAGATTGAAAATTTGTTTTATAGATACCAGCATCATAGGCAAGTGCAGTGAAAGTCAGTTTCCAATTCCTTTGATTAAGCAGTAGTACTTCATTCCACAAGTTCTTCTCTTGGGTTGGACTCTTGTCACCTGGCTTTGGCCAGAGACTAGTTTAGCATCTGTTCTATCGTTTTTACCTAAACTTAGGAGAGAAAGAACAATTGGTGGAATGAAGGACTTCTAGAGACAGAATTGCTCTATCTTAAGACAGGCCAAATCCTGGAGGAGAGGATTCATCTGCATCAATTCTGAACCTCTGAAAGCTTGATGTGTAATCCGAGCAAGCGTATCAGAGCTTCATTATTGCTAATGGTGAGAAAAAGTGGAACTGAAGTGCATAAAAATAGGTGCCTACTTTTAGGCATCTCACTTGTGGTACTTTAGTACCTCAACTGAGGTATTGTAGCATATATTGGCCTCCTAGTTTCTGCTTCAAAAAGGTGCAGATTTCATTTAAGTGCTATGCCATACAGTTTATTCCCATTCAAGTGTGTTGCATAGCCTAGTGTATCACAAACCACGTTAGGCACTTACATGTAAGCAGCTGAATCCCTTCTGAGCAGACCAGTATGGTGGCTGGTTTACACTCAGGGTCTAATTTTGATCTAGTATCAAAGATTCCTACCTGTAGATGCATTTCTAGATATAACATATATATATATATACAAAAATAAACAAAATCTTATACCCATAGTCGGTGTATAGTATTACACACTATAACTTTTATGCAGAACATTATGTTACAGTTAAAACATAGTATAGACAGAAAAAAATATATAATGCTAAAGAAAAAATAGGTATTTTTTTAAAATACATCCATTTAACATTGTGAGTAAGATATTATATTGGCATTATGTGGCAAGATTTTGGTAGCAGGGGACTGCAGGGGTGGGTTTGTGAGAAGAGATCAGGACTTGTCCCCATGTTGGACACAGCCACTTCCATTAGGCTCCAAAACAGACTGGCCACTGGCCAAAGCTGAGCCGATCAGCGATGCTGGTGGTGCCTCATAATAGCATATATAAGAAAGGGTATAAAACACTGTGCAGCAGCTGTGGGAGAGATGAGTGAGTGTAATGTGGGAGAAACAGCCCTGCAGATGTCAAGGTCAGTGAAGAAGCAGGAGGACGGGGTGCTGCAGGCACTGAAGCAGATTCCCCTGCAGCCCATGGTGAAGACCATAAGGATGCAGATTGTGCCCCTGCAGCCCATGGAGGACCCCAGGCTGGAGCAGGTGCATATGGCCTGAAGGAAACTGCAGCCTCTGGAGACCCCATGCAGGAGCAGGCTCCTGGCAGGAGCTGTGGCCCTTGGAGAGGAGCCCATGCAGGAGCAGGTTTTCCAGCAGGACCTGTGACCCTGTGGGGCACCAATGCTGCGTAAGTCCACTCATGAACAATTGTACCCCATGGAGAGGACCCATGCTTGAGCAGTTTTTTAAGAACCCCGTGGGAAGGACCCACATTGGAGAAGTCTATGAAGGACAGTGTGGGACCCCATGCTGGAACAGGGGAAGAGCATGAAGAGGAAGGAACAGCAGAGACAAAGTGTTCTGGACTGACCACATCACCCTGCACTGCTTTGGGAAGAAGATAGAAAAGTTAGGTGTGAAGTTGAGCCTGGGAAGAAGGAAGGGGTGGGGGGGGAAGGTTTTTTAAGCTTTCTTTTATTTCTCACCATCCTACTCTGTTACAATTAATTGGCAATAAATTAAATTAATTTCCCCAAGTCAAGTCTGTTTTGCCCATGACAGTAATTGGTAAGTGATCGCCCTGTTATTATTGGGACCCAAAACCTTTTCATCATATTTTTTCACCCTCTCTTGTTGAGGAGAGGGAGTGATAAAGAGGCTTGGTGGGCACCTGGCAGCTAGCAAAGGTCACCCCTCCCCCCCATTTTTTTCAAATAACAAATTTGTTTTACCTGAGATGAGGCTCAAATCTGTCTTACTATTATATGGACTAATATGTGAAATCAAATCTGAATTCCTCCATCTTTCTTAACATGTTATATAACAAGCATTCTGTAGTAACTTCTTTGTTATTGGAAAAAAACCCAAAATAAAGTAAAATAAATGTTCCTCCTTTAATAGTTCACCTTTTTTCAGGGCTGGAAGAAGTGGTGAACATTTTCGTCCAAGTTTTAGAAATTATACATATGCAACATGAGATTAATATCTGAGCTACACTTAATGCCATGAGTTAGATGGTACCCTTTCTCATGAATTAATGCAAACTCCTCTTGTTGTAAACAGGATGAAAAAAACCCAGCATTGCTGATGCACAATGCTGGTGTTTTTAAAGATAATAATAGTTTACAGTTGTATAGTTCTTTTATTCATGAAGATTGGACCTATTTAAATGGTATTGTTATCTTAAATTGCAGAGGAGCTTTTAGTCTACTGTATTTTCAGATTGCTTTGTTTTTGAGACTTTGATGTTTTCTCTGCTCAAAGAAAGGTGTCAGGATCAGTTGATCTCCAGACTGGCCCCAGTGATGCTGCAGGGGTGCCCATACCCAGTCCCATCTCTGGCCCTGCCTCTGGCCAGGCCTGGGCCCAGTGCCATGAGGTGCTTGTCTCCGGGACAAGCCTCTTGGGACTGCACCACAACTTGTCTCTGGCCACATCTCTGGCTCCATCTCTATCCCACTCCTGACAGGTTACTCCCAGCCTGACTTGGGCCCTGGTTCATCTCTTGCTGTGGGACTTCATCCTGGTCAGTGAAGGCATTGCCAGTGCTGGGGTCACCATCACTTCCCATCTTATTCCCCCTCCTGGAGCAACCCTACTTTGCACCCCCTCACAAGAGGTTAAAAAATTAATTATATAATGCTCCTATATAGTAGTTAAAAAAATTGTCTTCAATCTCACTGTGTATAAAATACAATAAAAAGCATATTCTTACCCTAAGAATTATAAACAAGGTAAGAGAAGAATACATTTTACTTCTGTGACTGTTATTATTAAAACTTGGAAAGAAAAGTCACAAGAATGTAGTATGATTATTTGTGATGACAACTTGCTCAGGAAGGACCCAGTCAAAGAAGGCGATAGGGTGACACTTCATGTCAAAGAGTTGGGGTTTTTTACAGAGCTATATACATGTTCTTTGCTGAAGAATGACACAAGAAAGTAAAAAAGAGGTTAAAATAATAAATGTGGTTAACATTCCTGGTAGTTGTTAAATGTTAGGTGAAATGCTTCCAACTTGCTGCATGAGTGTTATTCTCCCTGCAGGAAAATAAGGTGAACCCAGGTAACTACCTTATGTCCTCTGAAACAAGGAACTAACTCTTGAGACCAGGGTGGTTGATCAAGGGGAGCTCAAGAAATTATAGAGGTAGATCAGCAATGCCTCAAAGGATGCATTTGAGCAGACCAACATCTAGAACAATATCAGTGCTACTGAGGAAGGAGCAAGGGAGATGCAGAAACTCATCAAGGAAACATTCAATGAATGGAACAGTCTTGTCTCCAAGCTAACATACCCAAATTCATGTGAAAAGGACTTCAAGGAGACTTGAAGTGTCAGTGTCAATGTTCTCCATTGGAAAGTGGCAACATATCCCTTTGCGCTGGCAGTATCTGCCAAAAGGCAGGAACATTTTTTACTTGGTTATCAAGCTTATACATATTTAGGTTTGAAACACCAACAAGTTACATCAGCCACATACAAAAGTGAATGGCTTTTTGAAACACCTGAACACACTGCCAGTAAACAACAGAAGTCCATTTTGTGATGCCTAGTTTTAAGATGATGACTTCATAGTGTAACAGAAACTTTGTTGAAGAATGATATACAGAACACTATCTGTAGGACACTAGGTGCAAAGTATATGCTGGAAAGAGCTTCCTTTGGCTGGTGAAAGAATATTTCTATTTGTAAAAATAAATTCAAGGATATTCCATGTCAACAACATTTAAATTCCTGTCCTAATTAGGAAATAAATTACACTAGTACCATTTTATGAGCTAGTCAGTGAGAATTGTAACAGAAACTGTGACACACTGAATCTGAATGAGATCATACATGCTATGGAGGAAGGAAACACAGTGTCAGATGTTGATGACCATCATGTGAACATGGCTAACTACAAACTAAGAAAGGACAATTCATATGAATTTTTAGACAGTCCAGGAATGGAGCAGATAGATACCTGAAAATGCAAACATGTGTGTGTATTTGTTCTTGGTCCTGGGCAATGCTACAGATTTGCAATATTACTGTCCAAATCTCATCTATAACAGTGACTACAATGCACTTAGAGTCAGTGACTTTCCAGGATTACCAAAAACCAGAAACCCCTATGTCTGTTGTGTTTAATTTCAAGGAAAAAATTGTGCACTACATGAAAATTAGGAAGCTCATAAAGAAGACAATAAAGTGAATGTAGGAAAGAATATAACATTTTCAAATGTCAGGAGCTCTGAGAAGATACTGTACTGCAGGTTCAAAAGCAATTTATACTACTTCAGGATAAGGTCTGAAAAATGTGTCAAGAAAGTGTCACGGCTAAATAGCAGGGAAAGAAAGTTATTAAATTCAAGTTTAAAAAAAAATCATAAAAGATTTTAAAAGCTGACAGGTTAAATTTAAAAACACAGTAAGTCAGGACAAAAAAGCATTGAGGAAATGCTAGAAGAGTGCATAAAAAAATAACAGTAAGTCATTCTTCAAGCAGATCAGGTGAACAAAGCTTGATGGGAACTTTATAAGGTCAGTAGATGATCAAAACCTGAGGAGTGTTCAGAGAAGATAATGTCAGAGCAAAAAAGTATCAGGATTTCTTTTCCATCCTTACTCACAATGAACAAGGCTTAGAAAGTTTCACCACTTCAGCAACTTTTTTTTCTTTTTCTTTTTTTTTGGGAGGGAGAGGGGTTGCACCACAGATTTTTTTGGTCAGTAAATTATCAAGGGAAAAAAAAGTTAAAAGAAACAGCTTTCTGTAACCATATAATATTTACTCCAAATCATATGGAAAGTGAAGGATTAAATCCCTCAATAATTAATTGCATTTTACATTAGATTATGTGATAAAAGGTTGCTGCACACCCATAAAAGAAGCACAGAGGAACAATTGGCAGATGCAAGAGCCCAAATAATATCCCACTCTGGCTACTCCTAAACTAATTACGGGAGCCATCAGCCTATCAAAGGCCAATCTCCAGAAGCCCAGAGAAGTACAGGGGAACAAAGGCAGGTGGGAACCCAAATCGCCTAGACTGGGAGAGGAAAGGATTGAGAGCAGCCCTGCAGAGAAGGATTTGGGGATAGTGGTGGATGAAAAATTGGACATGAGCTGGCAACATGCACTTGCAGCCCAGAAAGATAATCATAATCTGGGCTGCATAAAAAGCAGTATGACCAGCAGGATGATGGAGGTGATTATCTTCTGCTCTTGCCTTGTGAGACCCTTCCTGGAGTACTGAATCCATCTTTGGCACCCAGTACAAGAAAGATATGGATCTGTTAGAGCGGATCCAGAGGAGGGACATGAAAATGGTCAGAGGGCTGGAATACTCTTATGAAGACAGGCTGAGAGAGTTGGGGTTGTTCAGACTGGAGAAGGTTCAGCCTGGGGAGACCTGATTGTGGTCTTTCACCGCTTAAAGGAGGCTTGTAACAAAGAAGGAGACAGACTTCTTACCAGGGCCTGTAGTGACAGAACAAGGGGCAGTGGTTCTAAACTGAAAGTGGTTAGGTTTAAATTGGACATAAGGAAGACATTTTTTCACAATGAGGGTGGTGAGACCAGGAACAGGTTGCCCAGAGAACCTGTGGATGCCCCATACCTGGAAATGTTCAAGGTCAGGTTGGGTGGGGCTTTGAGCAACCTGACCCAGTGCAAGATGTCACTGCCTATGGCTTGGGGGTTGGAAATAGATGATTTTTAAAGGTCCCTTCCAACCCAAACAATGACTCTATGATTCTATTCTTGTGTTTGGCTGTTCAGTATAACTGCAAAAGTTACAAAAAGTGGTGCATGTTGAAGTGACAAAATCTGCTGCTATTAAAGTAGCAGAGATGAAGCCAACTATGAAGAACTGCAGAATATCTTCAGAATAGCAACTGGGTACTTAAAAAAATGGCAGATGGAAGTAAATGAAGATAAGTGTAAAGTGATGTGGAAAATCCCATCTTTTTACACACAGTAACTGGTTCTGAGTGAATGATCACCATATTAAATTATGTCTTGAGGTTATAATTGTTAGTTGTTATATAAATATATATATATGTATATATATATAATTCAGGTTATATATTGTATACAAAACTATCAGTGCAGTAGTACTTAAAAGACTCAGATGTTAGGGAAGTAATTTTTGAACAGAAAAGTATTTTTATGCTACTTTAAAATCTATCACAGAACTGAAGAAGACACTTGTATGCAGAAGTATAAAAAGGATGTTGATGCAAAACAGCTTCCATATGAAAAATGAATAAGTTCATTTTTAAATATAAAAGTATACTTCACCTGGAAAAGAGCTAAAGCAAGTGCATAGAGGGGGGATGCATTGCAGTAATGTCAGAAAACAGGCGGCATGGATAAGGTGCCTTAGAGAATGATGGCTTATTAAGTTTTTTGTTACAAGAACTGAGAGATTTCCAATGCAACTAGAAAATGGTAAAATCAAAATAACTTAAAGAATACTTCTCATAATGTGTAGTTATGTGGACCTTTGTGAAAAATGAAAAAAAATCTCATTTGTTTTATTTTCTAAAAAGTAAAATGTCTGTGGAATCAGGTTCTGTTCAACAATGGGACAGCATTATACAGACATTCCTAACCACACTATCTCGCTAAAATAGGACCAAATTGGCCATCTGTTATCTGCCATGTAGAAGGGAAAAAAAAATTATATTGTGATCTCTAAGACATGGGAAAACTTTCTGGAAAGCGCATGTTGACAATAACAAACTATACTTGATAAAATACAAAGAAAGAAAAGGTTTCCTAACTCAAATTCTGGCATTGTAAACAAAGTAAATCAAAGAACTTCTCTCACCTGATATAAAAAACAGCATTATTTTCTGGCTGAGATGGAGTTAATTCTCCCCATAGCAGCCCTCATAGTGCTGTGCTCTGCATTGGTAGGTAGAAAGGTCTTGATAACAGACCAGTGTTTTGGCTACTGCTGAGCAGTGCTGGCACAGCATCAAGTCTGGCTCTCCAACAATTTTCCTCCCCTCAATGGCAGGCTAGGGCTGGGCAAGATCTTGGGAGGGCTCACAGCCAGGACAGCTGACCCAAACTGACCAAAGGGATATTCTGTACCATATGACATCTGCTCAACTATAAAAGCTAAGTAAAGAGAGGCACAAGTTGGGGGCATTTTTTATTTACGTTTGCCTTCTGGAGCAACTGCTACATGTACTGAAGCCCTGCTTCCCAGGATGTGGCCAGACGTCACCTGCTGATGGGAAGTAGAGAATAAAATCTTTTGTTTTCCTTTGCTTTCACCTGAGATCTTTGCTTTTCTTTATTAAACTGTCCTTATCTCAACCCACAAGCCATTTGTAATATTTTCTCTCCCCTGTCCAGTTGAGGACGGGGAGTGATAGAGTAGCTTTGGTGGGCACCTGACATGCAGCCAGGGTCAACCCACCACAGCATTACTTAGTTTTAAGTAATCATAGTATGGTTTAATTTGTTTTTTAAAATTCAAGAAAGATGTCAGCATAGCATATGACTGTATATTATAAGATAAAAAGTAATAATAAAAATTGGAAATAGTGAAAGAATTCCACTAAAACCAATGATTCCACAGATCTTCCATTCAAAGACAGAAATAACATCTCTTCCTCTATTCCCTGCCCCCAAAACCTTACTTAAAACCAAAAGATTATCTGCCCCTATAGTGAGGAAAATAGCTATTTTTGTTAGATAGAGATACAAAAGAACAAACTCAGAAAACATTTCTATGAAGGCATACATCTGTGTTCTGTGTTTAGGAATGTAGGTGACTAAGAAAAGATGTTAAAAAATTAAATAATGTTTCAGTCTCCATTAAATATAAAAATTTTGCTTAATTATAAAAATTTTATTCAATTTTAAATGTTAGGAATATATGAACACAGAAGATCAATATAAACCCAGCATCATTCTATGGTCAGAATAGTATGTAGGTGGTTTTGATGTTGAATGAAAAACAAATTAAATGAATGTTATAAATACATCATATAACTTCATTTTTATTTAGAATACAGGATGGCATATCAATCATATGTTATTCAAATAGGATAGAAAATGTTTGCAACAAATGAAAAGGCTTTAAAAGTCTGCTATAATTAAACATTTTCAAATCAATAGATGTGAGATCTTGGATGCAAGAATCATAAAAGAAATTACAGAAAAACTACACTCAATCACTATTTTTATTTATGCAAATATTATAAAATATTTTAAGGCACGGGAATCTGCCACAGTGCGTAGGTTTGTAATGGTAAGTAGAGTGATTAATCCTGTAGAATGTTAAGAGGCTATAGTAGGATAACTTCGTTTTTTAAATTAAAAATTTTTGTGCCCTTGCTCAGTAACAGGATGAGTTCATTTGTAAATAAAAACATCTTGGCCTTTGTTTGTCAATTAGTGGTCATCGGAAGATCTTGATGGGTCTGAAAACCAATACACAGAAAAAGTCTAAACTGGGTGTTCTGAATGACTCTCAGGACTAGAAGACTTCTATAGGAAGTTCATTCCCTATAGATTACTAAGGAAATTTAAAACTGGGACTCATAATATTTAAGTACCTAATTCTACATATTACAAGTGAGATTCATCTGACTAAATGTAGATATCTACACCAAAGGTAATCACTCCAGGCTTCATTTATACTCAGTGCATATAAATAAGCATTGTTAGGGCATTTAGTTTCTAAAATGAATTGAACAGTGAGCAAGCTTATTTTACTTCATCAGTTCTAAAGGGAGGTTGTGATGAGTAGCTCATCATCAGCAGGCATGTGTTTATACTGGAGAGATAGACTATGCCTATATAGTGGGGCTTTGGAGAGCTTCATACCTCCTGAACCACCTACACATATACAATGTCTGTATTCCAAACTAACATCAGAACAAACTTGCTTATGTATCGTTCCTTCATCTTTCTTTTGATTTCCATGGAAAGAAAAGCAGTCTCCGTTGGTGTGCTGGGAGCTGCAACAGACTCCAGTAGGATTTTTCTTTTATGTCATCAAGTTTCTGGGTTATGCCACAGAATGTATTTGCCAGGAAATGAATAAGTTTTGAAATATAAACAATTGCAAGGAACAATTCACTCTGTCTGTTAGATTCTTTGTTCTTCAGAAGGATTTCATCAACTGTGCAGGCAGTCTAAAAGTCTAGGCTTTTATAGGACTAAAGTTAGATGAAAGTTATGCTTCTACTGCAACTAGATGTCTGATGCAAATGGTAAGATCAACCATCATAATTCTAATAATTAAGAACGTTAAACAAAAACATAAACTAGGAAGCTGAAATTGAAAAAAAAAAAAAACAAAAAGCAGAATAGGAGGTCAACTATCTCCATCAATTAAGAATTAGAGGTAAAAATAAAAAATAGTGCCTCTGAGAAGGACTATGTGGATGCTAAAAAGGATTTTTTTTTTTTTTTAAGTCAGGTACATTGAACTCTGATTAAAAATAGCTAATAAGTTCAACATAATTCATTGTTCTTTATCAAAACTACAGGTTATCACTCATGACAAAATTTGCTGATGATGTTAAGCAGATAGCTCAGAAGGAAGTTTATCCCCCATAAGCCTAGGCATTCTACATAAAAATCTGTCCTTAGGGGAAAGAGAGATAGCGAAGAGAGATACTTCCAATGGATTACTCATAATCTAAGATACTCAATATAGGTGAGTTAGACCCTGTCTCAGAAGAATAACTTTGTGATGGCTAAAGATGACCTAAATAAATTTGTGTCTAAGTAGCTGAAAGTTATTGAAAATTCCCATTTCTTTTAATAATAAAATGTAAACTATTAAGTGACTTTTATGTTTTGAAAATGTTACCTACTTTTGATTTTATAAGATATGAAGCATTTAAATGGAAAAATCATAGGTGTCAGAAAAAAATAGTTTGATTAATGAATTATCCTATGGGACTCAAAACCACAAAACCCCTGGAATATTACTTGAGTTTCTTTCACAAGATGACAAATGAGTGTAAAGTAATTGCAGAGCTCACTAATTCCTATTGAGAAAATAATAAATTCACATTGTATGGGCATTTTTTTCATTTATTAAAAAAGTAACAACACAGACTGGGGCCTCTATGCAGTCTTGAAATATAATTCTGTTCAGACATTGAAACTGATGTTTTCCTTGAAATTGGACTTTCAATTACCAGCTTGTTAGTTACTACCTTGAGGCAGATGCCAGCTATTAAGTAGACAGTGAAGGAAGCACAAGTTTGTTAGTTATTACTTAACCTCAGCATTACTTAAAGGCCTGGAAAAAAATAACAATGACCTAAGCTGAATTAATTGGAACATGTTATTTCTCTTGGGCTCATATTAATGCCACCAAGCAACTTTTAAATTAATGAAGAAGAATCCTTCTATTCAAAACACAATATAAGTGCCTATTCTTACTTCAGTAAATTTATAATATAAATTAATATATTAATATGTATGCCAATATGTCAGCATATTTCTGTGTGTGTTTGTGTATATGTGAATGTACAGGAATGAAAAGAATTTACTGGTTGACTTGTGTTTCTTATGTCTGCTTTTCAGGATAATTGTGAGGAATGGAGATGAACTGCCAGCAATATTAATGTCAAAAACAGGGAATTGGAAATATTTCATCTTCTTTGCAATGTCAGTGTGACTGGACTGACATTCTTGTCACCTGTTTTTTTCTTTCATTAAAGCCAACAAATACTTTTGCCCTAATGTCCTATACAGGTAAGAACAGCAAAGATGTCACATATGCCAAAGACTGAAAAAAAAGTCTAAACTTTTTTCGATTTACCAAAAAGTAGTCTTCAAAGAAATGTAGTTATTTTGTAATGTCATTCATTGGAAAAAATCTAAGGTCTCGATGTGATTTGAGAATAAGGCAGCAGCCTTGTAAACCAGTTCTAGATGTGTCGTTGACTTCTGTCATATATTCTTTTGCACCAAGAATTAGATACTCTTGTTCATTTTTGAGGCTATCTTTGTATTTTCAAGTTTCTTGGCTTAGGACAGCCCAATTAGCTCACACTGTGCAGATTGTCAGGTCTAGTATTTTGGGATCAGTTTTGCAGGAAAAACAGGGAATTTTTAAATTCTCTTTCTTATTTCTGTTTTATCCCCCTTTTCAAAAGAAAAACAGAAAGAAAAGAAAAAGAACGAAGAGAAAGAAAGAAAAGAAAGAAAAGAAAGAAAGAAAGGAAGGAAGAAAGGAAGGAAGAAAGAAAGAAAAGACATTCTTATTCTAAGATGCAAAAAGTCTGATCAGTTCAGGGGTAAAAGAAAGGGCTATCAGTTAGCAGAATAGATTTGTTGCTACCAGAAGTTTCCTGTATATATTTGTATGTGTTCAGTATTAGCAATCCACATTTGGAAGTTGTTGTGGTTTAACCCCAGCAGGAAGCTCAGCCCCACACAGCCCCTTGCTCACTCTCCTGCAGTGGTACAGGGAAGAGAATCAGCAGGGTAAAAGCATGAAAACTCATGGATTTAGATAGAGACAGTTTAATAGGTACAGCAAAAGCTGTGTGCAGAAGCAAAGCAAAGTAAGGAATTGCTTCACTACTTACCACGGGCAGGCAAGTGTTCAGCCATCTCCAGGAAAGCAGGGCTCCACCACGCCTAACGGTGACTTGGGAAGACAAATGCCATCACTCTGAACATCCTCCTTCCTCATTCTTCCCCCNGTTAGCGCCTTCTTCTTTCTTTCCCCCAGCTTTTATTGCTGAGC